>JAYJMI010167198.1:0-10085 GCA_036873855.1 Sarsia tubulosa
CACTAAGAACTAATGTAGCTGTTCCCCTCTTACAAGGTTTTATTTAGCTAAGGTAATAAGTGGGAGCGCTACATCCCTCTTATTGCTAAGTAATTCAATTGACTTTTTTAAAGAATAACTTGTGATAGAGTGTCATTTGCTAATCATCAGTACAGTAGCCTTCATCGGAATTTCGGCCCCTTTAATTGAAAATTGATTGTGATTGAAAACCAGGATGAAGGTGGGGCCAGCAGTAAGAAAGTAAATCACGATAACTCTCATTACTACCAAAGCAAATGACACTTGAACCACTTCAAAGCTTCACTGAATTACTTATATCATCGACTAAGGTTATAAGTGGGCTTGTCAACACCCAAAGATTGCCTAAGAAAGGTCAACCCCCCTGCTAAGCTTCTTCTACATGTTACTAGGGAGAAGCGGGTGCGTAAAACCCGAAAGATAGTGAGCAAATTACCTTTCCCTGCTTCATAGTTCTTAAATGCTATGTTCGAAAAACAGCATGTAGCCAGAGTCACAACAAACGTTATTCTCTGCTACCTTAATTGTTGCACTATCATTACACTCATACCACGATTTACGGTGTTTTATCATGGCTTTATAGTGCCCACTATGTAGATTTCCAATGTTGTTTTTCCCAGTGGGCACACAACGTCCTGAGGACGTCCTCTAAAGGTCCTATATTGGTCCTAACGTCCCGAACGTTTATAGGACCATTAGGGGACCAATATAAAAAAATTATATTACAGCAATTTTTTTACTAAAAAGTTATTTTTAATGGTTTTAAAAGCATTTTTTATGATTAAATTTGTCTTTTAAAGTATTTCAATTGTGTCTTGTCTGACGTTGTCAGGACGTTGTCAGGACGTGGTAGGGAGAACGTCATATTACAACGTTCATAGGACGTTGTAAGGACGTTGCAGAAATGTCAGCTACAATAGTGCGTTTCAATTAATTAGTATTAATTTTTACCTTGGTGCTATTAAAATAAGAAGACATTGTCTGGATTGATGTAATTTATAATGACGTTCAATTTTTATAACCTTTTTATAAATACTTATTAGAGGTTCTCGGGACGTTCTCAGGACGTTAAATATTTTTGGACTTACATTTACTTTATTTTTTTCAAATTTTTTTTGACTTTTTGTTGAAACATATGATAATGGATAAATAACCAAATTAACCAAATCATGTACTTTAGACTTAATTCTTATTTTCTTTCGAAATAACAGCCTTGGCAATGTGTCAAAAATGAACTTCGTATTTTTTATAAAAGAAAAAAACGAATAAAAAAGAAAACTTATCCTCGTATCAGGAACAAAATAGCGTATATCAGAATTAAAACAGTTCTGCTTATTAGAAAAATTTGAATAAATATAAAAAATGAGATAGATATTTAGATAATTAAGATCTATAATTTTTCTTTTTTATTCACATTTTTTCTTTTATAAAAAACACATAAATAGACATGCCCAAGTTTTTTATACAAAATAGGTGTTAACTAAAACAAAATTGTTTGACGAATGGCTCTCCTTGGCAGATACTCTTTACATATAAATCATACTGAATGTTTTTAATAATGGGGGAGATTCAAAATTAATTTATTCTAATACTCGAAAGAAAATATAATGTTTATTATTTCTAAAAAAGTTTGAACAAAGCAAGAGTAAAATTTTAAAAAGAGTAACAAAGTATATATAATAAAAAAATACAAAAATGGTTGATGATTTAATGTAAGTATTGATTTTCAGCGCATATATCTTTTCGAATTTTTTTTAATGTTTATAATTTTTCGTAAACAGTAAAACGTATTGAAGATTAGAAAACAATAGTGTTCACATTTATCTTTTATTTATCACATTTATTCTTTTCCGTTTATCTATTTTTTGAAGTTGTTTTTGGATGAGGTATTTTGAGAAATGTTATTGATAGATGATTTTGACTTTTTGTAGATCTAATATGAAAATAGTATATTTAGCAGTACTCTGATTTTATTCTCAACTTTAATATTTGTATATGTTGATTTAGCGTGTCGAATGGGTTCCCGAGTTCAACTTGTTGGTTGTACCTTTGAAGAAACGTATTGGCTGGGTAAACGCTAACCTTGAGTTAATATTTAATATCGAATATAATTGAAAAACATTTAATGGCTCGAATGAAAATGATATTTAACATTTACAGTTAATAGTTACAGTATTAGCACACAGCGAAGTAAAATTTGGTATCCAGACTGAGAAAATATTAAAGATATAATGGATACTAGTGATGATTCTTATTGATAAAAATAAATTTAGGAGAACTTTATATGATTGCGTACTATATGATTTATAACTAATGAAATATACTTGATAGCAAATTTTAGAAGTCTAATATAGTTTTGTTTTACCCATATTGAAGAATATTACTTTGAAAAATGTTATAGAATTTCATTAGGGAGTGATACAGGAAGTTAAATCTATAATAAAAACAACAAATTTTTTATAAAATTAGGACCTTAAATACAACGTTCGTGGGACGTTCTTAAGACCTTTAAGGGACGTCCTTTAATCGTCGTTATACAACGTCCTTAGGACGTCAGCTCAGGACGTCCTGGGGAAGTTTATCTAGGACCTTCATACAATGTTGTCAGGACGTCGGCAAGGGACGTTGTGAGGACGTCCTATAGCGAAATATACTTCTTCGTCCTTACAAGGCAAGGAAAACTGTGTAATGGGATATTCAATTTTTTGGGTGTTCTTAAATATGTTTGCGTTGATAATCGAAAAGCGTTTGAATTGGACAATTAGTACTCTTGCAAGACTAGTAATAGACGATGTTCTAGTACTTGGTTGGCATTTACAGCAATTAGGGCAATACCATTTATTATCTCCTTCAAGAATCTCTGGGGATAGTAATTGCTCAAAAGATTTTTCCAAGTTAATATTTACAGGCAGCTGAAATATAGAAATTACTTCCTTGGAAGAAGATGAGGTCTTGCAGATTGAATACTGAAGCACTGAAAGCAATTCACTTGAAAGAAGATGATTTAGCTGAGGTGAATTAAATTCAGATAGTATTCTGAGCAATATTTCGTATGCATCCTGTTGTTGACCTATTCTATGTAGTGGATATCCTTAATAAACAACTTATTCAAGGAATCAACAAAAGATGATGGATCAATAGAGAGATGATTTCCTACAAAAATAAAGTTAAATGATAGGGAAATCTTTTTACATAACGGCTGTATATATTTTATGATGTTAATAGTTTTTTGTATGTATAACAACGATTATTTTAAGAACAGCCTTGAAGTTCGGGGCAAGAATATCATTCCTGGTTTGGGAATAAGATAATCATTTTAAGAATTCTGGGCAAGAATATCATTCCTGATTCAAAAATAAGATTCTGATTTTAAAAATACAGAGTAAGAATTTTATTCTTGTAATTAGAATAATATTCTTCCTTTAAAAAGCATATTATTCTTGAAAAATATTGTATTGATCAAATAACTTAATGGTAAATGAAATCACAAGAAGTTTGATGACATATTGTATTTTTAACATATATTTCGCTTAGAACCACTGTCTAGCATTATCAATGTATATTGAACTTGCTAAGAACATCATTCTTATTTAACAAAAGAGAATATAGTTCTTGTTTTGAGAATCTGGTTCCTAACTTTTTGCAGTGTTGTTTACAATGAAGTTCGAAAGATATAAGAAAATCATTCGAATGTTCGAAAGCAGCCAACAGAGCTGTTCTAAGAAATAGTTGTTAAGCACTTTTACTCCTTTGAAAACCTTGTGTGTTCTTAGATGTTTCCGAAACCAACCAGAAAATTTTATACCTCCTTTGAAATACTAGGTGTTAAATGAGGTAAATAAGTTGCTCTTTGAAATAGTCATAGTCTTAGAACACCTATTTCAGTGTGAGAAACTGTCAAAATAAGTATAAAATAAACAAAAACAATACATACATACATAAAAATACAATTTTGTACATAAAAAAGGTCAAATAGTTTAAGGATTTTAAGATTGTTGTATAATTCATCCATATTACAACTTGAATCTGGAAAGGTAATTTACCTCGTGGCTCGATTTTGTAAATCATGAATCTTTGTTCTGATTGTTTGACCATTTTGTGACCAGACTTGGATTCCATAGAGAATATGTGAATTAAAAAAGGATTGATATACCATTTTTAGAGTTTTTTGGGGGTAGATGGTACCTTAGCTTAGAAAGAACACTTATATCTCTGTTAAGTTGCATGCTTAAGCAAGAGATATTACTTGACCAATTCAGTTTATTGTCTAAGTGCAATTGAGTGCAATTTCACACCATCTAATTATGTTTTATTGACTTTAAAAGATACATGTGTGTCGAGGTATCTAAAATAAATAGTGATCTCACAACAAAGACCCACCAACCAAACAGGCATGATGAAAATGTAAGTTCAGATATGTTGGATTTCAAAAAATATGTATTTGAAGAAATGTCGAAACTAACTCAACAAAAAGTTTGAAAGCAATAATATGGTAGACCACCAGCTTCCACTCGAGAACAAAAGTTTAAAGGACGAGATTAAATTTCTTCGAAAACTTTTAGTCGAAAATGCAAAACAAAAAGCACCTCCAAAAAAGGTCATAAAAGGGGAAAAAACAGATAAAGCGTCAAATCATAGGCAAGAAAATGATTTCGCAAAATGGCTATTACCAGTACCTGTTATAAAAGCAGGGGATCGCTTTTCTCCTCTTGCAATCGAAGGTATCTAGAGCAATGCTAAAAATACATCAAGTTATGCTAAACCGTTAACAGAATCTCTATTTAAAGCTAAAAACAACAAGCATTTTAAAAAGCCTGATTTCATTGCTTCCAACAAACCTTACTAACCCCGAAAACAATAATGGGAAGGTAGATAACCAGCATAAAGTTATTATATTCAGTGGCAGCATCGCAAAACGAATAAATGTTAAACACCTACAGGAAAAGATACAAAAAAACATTGAAATTAGCTTAGAAGCCTTCAGTTGAGACAGTTAAAAAACTTGAATCAAAAACTTTACCCATCTTGGATAAAGAAAAACCTAATTCAATAATCATTCTTGGTGGTATAAGTGATATGCTTGCAGGAACTGATACTGAAGATATTGTCAAGAAAATTATCAATTTTGGGTTAGTATGCAAGTACACGTACACTAAATATAAATATAAAAGAACAGTGTGAAAATGAGGAGTTCATTTTAATCAGTCCAGAAAACATACTTGCTGATAGACATTTGTGGACAGATGGACTCCACTTGGACTTGCTATCCTAGCAAATAACTTTTCTTAAATATTTTTTTAGGGTAAACAAAAATAATATGGCAAGAGGTATAAACTATGTAGATAGCTCTGAATTTGAATATTGTCTCCAAAATATAAGGAAAAAAATCCTGGAAAACTAATTTTTGCCCACCTCAATATAAATTCAATCAGAAACAAATTTAAATCACTGAAAGTTGTAGCTACAACCCTCATGTTCAAAACTTAGAAAAACCATATAAATTAATGATGTGTGTTGACAATAATTATTTTTGGAAAACTATAAAACCTTTGAATAACGTTTTCTGAAATATTGTAAACAATCTAAAAATTCCATAATTCAACGATTTTGATGAAGAGTATCACTAAAATATCTGACCCTTTTCAAAAAATTCTAACAAAGTAGAAAAAACATTCTAGTATTATAACTATATCCAGCAGATGGAGAGATATAAATCCTAAATTTAAATTCGGTCCAATTGAAAGGGAATGTCTTCTAAAAGAACTAAATGATCTAGATACTAATAAATCTTCTGATATTACAACAAAAATCATAAAAGAAAATTCTGAATTTTTCACTGTTTCCTTCTTTACCCATCAAATCAACGCCTTGCAACAGGTGTTTTTCCTACTATTTTGAAACTAGCTGACGTTTCTCCTATCTACAAAAAAAAACAATAAAAACTAGCAAAGAAAATTATAGTATTATTAGTAAGTATTTTACCAAATCTATCCATAGTTTTTGAAAAACCAATTGCTAAACAAATATCAGACTTAATCTTTAATTGTTATCTCGTATGAATGAGTTGTAATAAATAATATATAGTTGTCTAATTATGGAGGTGCATTCAATACAAATAGTTTTTTAAAACGGTAATATTTCGGAGAAAATTGACTTCTCCGTTATCAAACCAAATTTACAGTTAAGAATACAATGCATTGTTGTCGTTAGCAATGTTTTGAAATGACGTCATTTTAATGCAATGTAATTTTTATATGCTTCATGAGGGGTTTCCAAAAGGTGGTGTTGACGTAACTACTCTCGTCTTGTTTCATACCATTATCGTAGTTCGGTCCACTTTCATTACCTTGGAGTTCTAAGGCTTCGCGAACTTTTCGTTTGAACTTCTGACTTTCGATGTTGAGTGTTTTCCCACTTCAATTTTCTCCGAAATATTAGCGTTTTAAAAAATTATTTGTAGTGAATGCACCTCCATAATTAGACAACTATATATTATTTAAATATCAGACTTCTTCAAAGAAATCCTCTCGAATTATCAATGTGGTTACCGTAAAGGATTTAGTACTCAGCACTGTTTAGTTGCCATGCTAGAAAAATTGAAAAATTGTAATGACAAAAAGAAAGCAATATTGGCACTTCTAACAGATCTGTCAAAAGCTTTTGACTGTCTCTCACATGAACTTCTTATAGCCAAACTACATGCATATGGATTTGTCCTAAATTCCTTAAAATTGGTTCAAAGTTATCTTACAAAAAGATACCAGAGAACATAAATAAAGGGTTTGTATAGTTCATGATTGGATCATATTTTTGGAGTTCCCCAAGGGTCAGTCCTAGCACCTCTACTCTTTAACATTTTTATTTGTGACCTTTTCATTTCAATGGAAAATACTGAGTATTCAAGTTTTGCTGACGATACTACACCATTTGTTACAGGTGACTGCTGATGTTATCTCCTCTTTAGAAAACACAACCATTGACCTTCTAAAATGGTTTGAATCAAATGGAATGGTAGCTAACCCAGAAAAGTGTCAACTAATAACAAATAAAAATACTAACGTTTCGTTAAATGTAGGAGAAACCAGAATTAGTAGCAGTTATTCTGTTAAATTACTAGGCATTTAAATTGATCATCAACTTTCTTTCAAAGAACACATAGACATGATTTCCAAGAAAGCAAACAATAAGATGCATGCACTTGCTAGAATATCCCCTTTTATGGATTTGAACAAAAAAAGAACATTATTTAATGCCTTTTTTGAATCACAACTTTCTTATTGTCCTCTTACATGGATGCTTCACACCAGAGAATTAAGCTACAGAATTAACAGACTACAGGGAAAATGTTTGAGAATTATTATTAATGATTACTTCTCTTCATTCCAATTTTACTTTTTTACTTTTATCATAAATGGTTTTGCCGTTAACTTCAAGAGGAGAAGGATCTTTTTGACTTTTTGATCTTCTAGGATTCATAATTTTATTATATCTTGCCAGGTCTTTTCGCATTCATTTTTGTAAATGGTAGATTAAACTGATATGTAAACAAACAAAAAAGTAAACAAACGAAAGAGCAAAGTAAGTTTGTTAGAAGTTAATTCAAATGTTGTAAATTTTTTGGGAAATAAAATAAATAATAAAAAGAGTATTTTATCTGAATGAAAACAAAACATTAAGTTAACTATAGATAATAGGCAAAAACAAAAAAATATTACATATTTTTAATTGATAAATTTTCGCTAGCGTCTGTGCGGAAGCTTTTTCAAATCTCGTTTAATACTAAACAAACACAAACGAAACGTCCAAAATAAAGGTAAAAATCTCTCTGGGTTATCACAACATGCTGTCGATACAAATCACGTGATAGATTGGAAAAATCCAAAAATTTTATACGAAGTAACAAATTACCAAAAAGAAGGGATTACAATAAATAAAAAAATGGATGCAATTACGAATAAGTAAGAAGAAGTCAAGAGTATTTGGGAAAACATACTAAGCGAATTTTAAAAATTTTAACAATTAAGTTTATTTATCAATAATATACCGATGTTAATATTTTAATATATTTTAATGTTTTTAAATATATGGTATACATGAACAATCGTGCTGGAAAGATAGTTTGAAACTCGACATATGGTGTTAAATGTAGCATGCCATTGAGACGATACTAAGAATAGCAGTAAAGCCATACCCCTTTTACAAGGTTACCTGAGATTATAAGTGGGTTGGCCATTTCCCTAAGACTCCTTTCTTTGAAGAAACCCTCCTACTCATTTAAGTTATTTTTAAAAGATGAATGATGGAAAACAATGACAAGATTTAATATATCATCGAAATACTCAAAACTTTCACATCGAATTTTTAATTTATTCAACCTATACTCTAAAGTTAGTGCTCCGAGCGGGATTGACTGATGTTTAACTGAAGTTATAGGTGGGGCCGTCACTCCCTAAATACCGAGGCCCCTCTACCTATGATACAAGTGCCATTTGCTGATCATCAGTACAGCAGCTTTCATCGGAAATTCGGACCCTTTAAACCGTATATTCCTTGGAGATTAAAAACCATAATGAAGGTAGCTCCAGTACAAAATCTAAACCCGGCCAGTCACCTTGGTACCACCAAAACAAAGTGACACTCATAGATATTTAATGACTGGGGGTATGTGGGGTCGTCTTACCCAAAGATATAGAAAGGAATCTATGTCTCTCCTAGACATAAATTTGGCCAATAGATTAACTAGCTTTGTACAACAGCAAATAAGCTTGTGAACGATTCCTGTTACAACGTCTTTTCTTTGTCAAAGCACTGTCAATGCAATACCTGCCCAGGCCAGTAATGTTCTTATATTCATTGGTATATTGTCCTGCATTTAAAGTGCCGTCATGGTTTATTACAGCAACAAGATGGTAATGTTTCTTAAAAGTTATTCGATCTACTTCAATCGGGAGGCAAATATGTTGGGAAAGTTTCACCTCTGATAAATCCTTTCGTGTGCTCACCATTAAAAGCAAACATTAACAGATGAACGAATAAATATTACCCACTAGATGAAACTTGCTGATGGATTTGTGTTGGCTAATTTGATTTACAATGGCTGTATAAAACTGAGTTGGAAACTTCCATACTTTCAGGCTTTAGAAAATGATGAATAGAAGAAGATTGAACAGATGCAAAGAGTGGTAAATTGAGAACTGTTTCTTCTGAAAAATTATCATGAGAATAACTGCAAGTCAAACATGTTACAGTAAAAGTGCATGTAAACTTCAAAAACTTTTTTAATTCTTTAGAGATATTAAAAAGGCTGCAAAGAATAACCGAAAGTTCTTCAGCAATGTCCTGCTGTTCGGAAAAATTGAAGTATGGATCTCCTAATTTGATGTACAAAACCTTAAGATGTATTAAAAAATGAAAAAGGATCAACAGCGAAATCAGATATTTTAACCTCACATATTAAGCGAAGAAATAACACAAGGGATTTAGTTTTAATCTCGATACTGTAAAGATCCAGGAGAAATTCTTTAGCTACAACAGATATAAACTGAACAATAGAGTTCAACATAAGTATGGTTATTCTTAAGGAGTTGTTTGAGACTGCATTCTATCACTGTATGAGGAACTGGGATCCCAGCACTATTTTCACTGGCAATGGGTTTACCCTTTTGTATTGGCTTAATCACAGATACTGGCATTTCGCTATATCTAATTCTGAAATACGGTGTATCTCCCAATTATAAATTTCTGGAAAAATTCGGAGAGGCTATTTAAAAAATTAGATGTTTAGTAATGTTATATTTTATTTCATTTATATTTGCAATTTTAAAATATTTTCTAGGAAAGATTTCATATTGTTATAGTTATGAGCTATTATATTATTTATTAAATACTTTCCCCATGAATCTAGCTTTGCACAATTGAAATAGCGGAATGCTTATAATTGATTATCCCTATTTTCTTCTTTTTATTGGGGATACCATAATGTTAATGTGTTGTGTTCAAATGAGCTAAATATCCAATTAAGCCAATATCTATCATACTACGGCATTATATATTTTATAAAATGGTTT
>JAYJMI010167309.1:0-10085 GCA_036873855.1 Sarsia tubulosa
AATGGTTTGATAAATAGTAACGAAAATAGCATCCTTACCATTAAAACTTGCCCCACTAGCAAAATGGCGTCTTTTACTGGAGAAGGGCGTATTCAATAGAAGTTTTATTACATTTATCAAAATGACATGAGCAGTAAATATATTTTTTTCAGGGCCTGTATAAAATAATGTGTGTACAATAAATATCTCAAATATACACTTTGAACAAAAGTAACCTTTAAAGGCAGAAGCCCTAAAATAAAATTTGATAAAAACCGAAAAAGGTTCCCATGGACAAATAAAGTTTGTCACAGATAGGGTTATTTTGGCCTTCATGGAGTAGGGCGCTTACTGAAGGGCGGGTAATAACCACTTATTGATTATAATTATTCCATAACAATATTCTCTGAAAGAATACTGAGAAATAAAAATAGGCATTTTCACCTATGAAAATGGGCATTTATCACAAAAGTAGGCATTTTTACCTATGCACTACTACACTACAGTAAGGCTTCCCTTAATTAATTGTTTGGTAGCTTTAACCCGACCTACCTACTCTACGAAATCAACGCCGACTCGAGAAAGTTTGGGTCGGAACTACAGAAACAAAAGACTTTTCTCTTCTTTTTTATCAACACTTTTTCTAAGTAATCTCTGTTCTCATACTATTTTTCTGTAAAGTAATGTGTAATGTGTTATATAATATTATTTTTCTTTTTACTTAGTCTATCATTTAAAATAAATGAACATATGAGAATAATTCTATACAAAGAAACATTTTTCTTTGAAATAGAAACATAATCATTTTGTAATATTCTACGTCATAAAATATCAAAAAGACAGGTGATTATGTTTCTTAATAAATATTAAGTATTCATTTGATTAATATTTAACATCGTGACAAAATTAATAAAAATATTATTAATTATAAACTTGATTAGGGCTAAGCTACGCGATCTTATCTATAAGGCGTGCAAGCACAAACTCGATTATTTTGTGATGTAGAGATGTTGTTGTCTACAGCAATTTTTAACGAAGCATTAGAACACCATAAAACTTGATTTCTTAATTTGTTGAAGACTCACACTTAGCCAAACGTAGCCACAATAGAATCAGGATTTTGACTAAAAAAAGCTATTACGAAAGCTATTTGTCGATTGTCCCTTCAATTGAAAAGCCAGACGGTAAAGCAACCCCTTTGCACTGCATTAAGATAATAAGCAATACTAAACATTAAACTGAATTTATATTTTCTTTTTTATTTATTTTGTTTTGTTCAAAACTATTAATAGCACTTTTTAGTTCATGTCAATATCTTTTTTCCTTCTCACAAGATATTTATTTTTGAAAAATGGCAACATTTTTTTCACAAAAATGTAAAAAAACACTAATAGGGAATTTAAGGTGAAAAGTAAAAAGGCTCAGTAAAAAGCTTCAGAAGTAAGTATCAGTCCTTTTCATTTCATAGAAAAAGTTCTTTTTGTGCTCAAGATATCTTAATTTGAAGTTTTCAAGTTCTTCTTTCTCGAAATACAGTAATTAGTTTGTTAAACAAATCAATAAGCAAATCAATTTATAAACATTAAATAATTCAAAAAGTGCATGAACATAAAATATGTTAGGTATGAACATAAAATTTGTTATGTAGTAGGACATTAATGTAATGATAACCAAAAAGTGACGTCTCAAAAAATATGCTACATATCACTAGATTCAGACCTTCTTGCAATTTTAGTCCTATAATTTCAGTATTGTCCTTGCGTAACACAATTTTCTCAGGATCTGTTCATTAGTTTATTCTGATTTTTTGCTTGAAGTTACACATTCATAAAGTGACAGAGCTCGATTTTTGGGAAAAGTTTTTTGATTCCATGAAAACAGGGTGAAAAGGTCAATTTTGGTCCAGAATTTAAAAACTTTCAAAAAAATCTCAAGATACGGTCATCAATTTTTTTTTTATATTTTCTGGCACAAAGTTAAATGGTAATATACTGACAAATCTGACATAATTGCTGTGTTACTGAAACTATTTTTTTTCTGAAACCGGGGAACAAAAGGTCAAATTTTGTAAAAACAACATTATTATTGTATCGTGAATCGTTCAACAGGTTTTCCTCATTTTTTGCACAATGATACATTTGCATAAGAACTAGTAGTAAATCAAAGAATGTTTTAGCAAATTTTGCTCATTTGCTGCGTATAGACAGGTCAAAAGGTCAATTTTAGACTAAAATTGGCATTTTTTGACTCCCGATTTCTTTGCCGTTGGTGTTCTATCAATTCAATCTCGTACGTCCGTCTTTCCGTCCGTTAGTTATTTCGTTTTCTCAGAATTTGCTAATTTGTTTCTTCTGATTTTTTGCATGCTGTTAGACATCCATAAATGCTAAAAAGTGACAGAGCTAGATTTTTGGCGAAAAGTCTTGTATGTCCCAAACTGGGGTAATTTAGGTAAATTTAGCCCAAAATAGACATTTTGTCCCGTATCTCAAGATCTGTTCATTAGATTTTTCAAGTCAGAGCATAATGAGAGATAAAAAATGACGATATTTTTATATATCCGGAAATTCGTGTTTACAACAAGCAAGGAAAAATTGGACCCAAAATAGACATTTTGCCCCACATCTCAAGATCTGTTCATTTGATTTTTCTAGTTTTTTGCGTGAAGTTAGAGCATAAAGAGAGATAAAAAATGACAATATCCCTGTTTTTCGAAAAAATCTTGTTTTGGGCAAGAGAGGCAAATTTTTATCAAAAATATCCAAGATCAAGTATAGTTAGATATTTCTTGTTACATATTTCCCAAATAATTACTGGGATTCCAGCAGTCAATCTTTCTTGTTTTAATTGTTGCTATCTTCTCTTTCAATAATTTATTTGTTAATGGTCCTCTGGTAATTTATTCCTTGCTATTTTTAAACAGATCCTGGCTCTAGGACCAAACATAATTATATGTTTGTTTCCGGTAATGCGCCCGGGTGAAAAAAAGGTGAAAAAAATTACCAGATATAAACGTAAAAAAAATATCTATTGACCAGCCGGTTGGCAATTTTTTTTTTAGCAATTCTACTAGAAAAAATAAAGATTTCCAGTCGGCCGGCTGAAAAATAATTAATAGATGCGCATTACCAAAAACGAATATATTTTATGAAATAAAAAAGTGAATAATGAAATAAGAATGGCTGAAAAAAACGAAAGAAAATCATACGATTGGCTAATTAGATTTGCTCACATATAAACAGAAATTGAGCACATGCAACATGAATTGACTTCGGCATGTTCTTGTTCCTATTGCAAGAAGTTGTAAATAAAGTTGTAAAAAGTAAATAATTCAAGGAGGGAGAGTCTATCTGATGCATTTAAAACCCTCAGGTTGTACTGTAAATAAATACTACCTTGATGACCATGTGCTAGTCCCATTTTTCTCGGGAGCTTTATTAAACAGTAGTTATAATTATAAGAAACCCTTTATCGCATTCAATATTTGCACATTGTTATAGATTGAATAATTTCACGATATTTATGTTACGAGCCACCTTACATTGCTAAAATGCTCTACAATCTACAAATTAATGGTGGACTAGTTTAGTCGTTCACTAAAGTTGATAAAAAATTAAAAACCATACGTGGGAGAATGACTAGAAAATCCTGCACATCATCTTTATATTTTTATAAGTGAAATACTTTGATGAAAATAACAACCAAATCATACAATACAATTCATAAAATTGAAAAATATTTATTATGAAATAATGAAAATAATAAAATATAAATGTAAAAAAAAATTGATAAATGATCACTTTGTTTTTTAAAGTTTTGTAGTTTTTTATCTAATATATGGCAATATATTCTCCGCGCAATCTGGTAATTTTCGGAACAAGGATTCATATTGAAAATAGTCTCAACTGAAATGTCGTAATAATACATAACTGAATTGATAAAATTATTAAGACAACAAATAAGATATGTAACACTTGAAATCCATCTATAAAGGCCCACGGGATCTCATTTGCGTTTACACAATCACACTAAGGAAAAATAAACCTGACACAAAACAAAGAAAAGCATTTTCTGTAAGTAACAAATATGGATAAATTTACCAATTCTGATATCCCGTAACAGCCCTTTTTTAAAAGAAGTACTATGGGTAATTTTGCTTGAATGCGTTTAGTTATGCATGAAAGTAGAAACTGAATTCCTTTTGTAAAATTACAATTCCAGCGTTCTGATTACAATAGCAGCTTAAATCTGCACCGCAATTTGGTTAAAGGCAAGAAAGGCTAATTTGAAAATTGCATTCTTGGAGATGCAATCTACAGTAGCTCAGAGACAACGTTTACAAACACAAAGTTTTGAACTTAAACACGTGGTCTATTACTAGAATATCGTGCCGTTTTCAAAATTTTTGTATAAATCCCAACTCGGGAGATACAACTTTTAACTTTAAAAAAAGCAAGATGGCCGCTGATCAGGAAACTGAAGTTTCCTCACCCAGTCACGGTGTCATTGCCAGAAAATCTTTCACCAATTCCTTGCACTAAAGTTGAACTGCATGTTTTCTTGAATCCTTGTGTTGATGCGTCGCGTTGCTGATGAAACTTTCCTCGGATGCTGATTTCATCATCGTATCGTCGTCTTCTCTTCTTGTCTGATCTAGTTGAATAAAGTCTGTATGTGTTACGAGATGACTTCTTCACCTCACGCCTTGTAAATAGTAGGACACAAACTTGCCGCTAAGACAAAGTCCTACCGCATTAACCACTGGCCTTACAGTACTGAACCACTGACCTGAATGAAACAAGAATGAGATGAAATAAGATTGGGATAGAAAGACCGGAACCGAAAATAGCCTGTGCAATCCGTAGATATCTAAACTTGCTTAAATCGCAGGCCCTTTAAGCCCTAATAATTTCTGAGAAACATAAAGAAAAGATAAAGATAATTCCCTAAAAAATCAAAATCGAAAAAATCGTGGAAGTTGTCCTTTAAGTAGCTCATAGTTCTATCTTTCTATCGATAGAATTATACACATTTAAAACATTAAAATGTATGCATGAAAACATTCACATAATTAAAAGAGTGGTGAGATTTTTTACACTTTTGTTTGCAGCCTTGTAACCGATGTAAAATAGTATACAGTACATTTTATCCAGTCATTGTTTTGTAGATTTTGTAAATACTGTTTTTCTCCTGAAAACGAGACTTTTGTTATGGATTTAGACTTCAACTTTAACTAGGGTTTTAGCATTATTTTATGGCTGCTTAGCACAAACATTTTTCAAAAACTTTGGATATTTTAATTTTGATACCAATTAAAAAGTAAATGCATTATACATAAAACCCTTAGAGACGAAAACAGGTATTTAACGTATTTAATTAGATACTAAAGATTTAAATAAAAAACAACTAAGGGGTTGATTATATGAGAGAACTTTATCCCGGGATGGGCTCCCCATCTAAAGCTAAAAGCTAAAGCTATAACTATTATAACTCTTTAATTTTTCCTGCCAAAACGATTCAATATTTCTTGATGAAATCTTCAGAAACTTTTGAGGAATTTAATTTCACAGATTCTGTAAAAATTTTGACGATAAAATCTACGTAGTTTTTGTTCTAAAAATGTTCTAACGAATTATTTTCTAAAAAACTTACACGTTGAAATAGAGTTTATTTCTAGTGTTTATGTATCTATTTTTTATTTTTTATGAAAGATAAAAAGTTGTTTGCATCTAATATAGAATCATACAGAAGGTGTTCTATCATTAGTTCTATCATTAGTCAGTTCTATAATTAGTTCTATCATTAGTTCTATCATTAGTCAGTTCTATAATTAGTTCTATAATTAGTTCTATCATTAGTCAGTTCTATAATTAGTTCTATCATTAGTTCTATCATTAGTTCTATCATTAGTTCTATCATTCGATATGTTCTTCTCGAAAACAACAAAACATTTTAAAAGATAGATAATTAATGCGAAGCTCATTTTCGTCGAAAATTAAGACCATCGTAAGAACAACCTTAAATGGGAAAGTTAAGAACAAAGCTAAGAACAAACGAGGCTCTAGCCTTATATATAATAAAATAAGAACACAACACATGCAAACAATAAGATTGTAAGAATGATATACACAGTTGGAAGAAATAATAGTAATAATTATAGTAAAATAAATGTTAAATGTATTTTCGTTTAGTAAAGAAATAAGAACATCGAGCCATCTCAAAAGTATCGAATAAACATTCAGAAATTTAAATTTTAAAAACAAATTTTAATCGGTGCTCGATTACAAACGTCTGTTGTTATAACGGCAGCAGCTTTACGCCAAAGAAATATGCTTTTGTGTTATTTTATACATTTATATAATTAAGAATATCATTTACTGAAGATCTTTGTCGTAAACATAACATGAGACTTTAAGTTCTGAAGAAAAATATCAAATTAATCGCCGTCTTTTATGCTGATTACACACAAAAAAATCTAGCCTCACTTTCAAGTTTCAGTATGCGAATTCTTTACTTTACTTTATTTCGAACTGTTATTAGACTTGATATGATTTATTTCGGAAGATTTTAACATACTAAATTTAAATTTAGGTTAATCAAACATGATCTCACTTAAAGGTACTTATGCAAGTAATTTTTAAGGGTTTTTTAATCCCTTGTTTTGATTAAATCAAAAGATCTACCAAATATAAGCATCTGAATTTTTTTTAGCCATTTTCTATGTTGAGCGATCTTCTCATATCGAAAATTTACTCTGGGAACGAAGTTGGCTTATTTACAAACTAATATTATTGTGTACATACGTATTTGGCTTTATTAGAAATTACCGAAAGTATTGTTCCTTTAAATTCACTACATAACAAATTAGGTAAATGTAAATGTAAATTAGGTAAAATTAAATCAAAAGATCTACCAAATATAAGCATCTGAATTTTTTTTAGCCATTTTCTATGTTGAGCGATCTTCTCATATCGAAAATTTACTCTGGGAACGAAGTTGGCTTATTTACAAACTAATATTATTGTGTACATACGTATTTGGCTTTATTAGAAATTACCGAAAGTATTGTTCCTTTAAATTCACTACATAACAAATTAGGTAAATGTAAATACATGAGACTGCAAGATAACATATTTTTTTCCTTAAATAGTTTAACAATCTATCTTATAAAACATGAATTTAGAATACTCCTGTAAATCTAATGTAGACGTGATAATACCAAGGTTTTATAGAGTAGACTGGACGTGTTACAAATTATATTTTATGTATATTCTTACAAACTAGGTGCATTGGAGCATGAACTTGAAAAGAGCTTTATGAATTATAGTTCCATGAGCATTAAACACTTAAATAAATAGAAGTGCTTAAGAATAATTGTAATGTTGTAACACAGAACTAATTAATTTTAATTATTCAGATAGATTGCGTAATGTTTTTGCTTTATAAGGTATAAAAAATGGCATACATAATGCAGAGAACAGTATAAATTTCAATCAAGGAACCCGATGGAATTATGAAGAGTCCGATAATAAGACTTACCTTTTTGAATAAAGGATACTATAAACTATCGAGTTGCACTTGTTTCGAATAGAAAAGTATAAAACAACGGTAGATGTGAGAAAATATATGCAAAACATTTCAACTATAATTTCTCAAAATAAGATACGTCAAGCTTCTTATCTTTTTAGGCATAATGTATGGTATTATAAGATGGTCATATTCACCTTTTTAATAACTGATCCTAAACGAAGATTTCGATAAAATCGAAGTTAACTCAAAATTTATGATTTATTTTAGTTTTATAAATTAGAGGTTTGACATAAATTATACAACATACAAAATAATATTTCAACAAAAGAAGTCATAAAAATCTAAATAGAATTATTAACTTTATACAAAATAAAAAAGTAGATAAAAACTGTAAGATAACCAGTAGACTATATCGGAAGATATTCACATTTGTCAGTCCAGTATCACTCATTATGTTAAGTTTATCTTGTCTTGAACCAAGAATTTTAACCTTGGCTACGTTTCGGGAGAATACTTCTCCCACCAACAGGCACTGTGACTGATTTTATAGTCACTATTTATAAGAAAAACTCAGATTGAAAATGTGTTTTTCTTAATTGGGATAATTATCACCTTTACTTCACGGACCTGGAAGGAAGTGATATCAAGTAGCGGACTTTTACCGTGATTCCAGTTCATCAGTTCATGAGTAAATAAGGTCAGTAAGTAAGATAGCCAATTTGAACAATATTGTTACATACTGTATACTTTATTTTACCTTGCTTGACGCTCCGTGAGCTGCGCCGGATCAAAGCCGCTCTTGCAGGGTCTAAATACTGTACTATCAGCTAGCATACTATTATCAATTACATATAAAGCTTATCTTGTATCTTTTTTATATAACTTTATAAACCTTATATTTTTTAAAAAACAGAAACTAGAAACTGAATACCATGTGACAAAAATTACCACAACCACGACACCACCTTCAAGGTTAACCTTTAACCTTGGCAAGTAGAAATCTTTCAAGGTAGTCACCAACAAGTACTATATCTCACTTGCTTCTGCTTGGCAAACAGAACCTTGTGAGACCGTGATTAAAATCCTAGTGATTTAAAAAAAGTAAAACTCAAAAACCAAATAAAAAATTAAAAAATCATCAAAATAAATAAACATTAACTTTTTTCATTTCTTTTTTTTATTTTTAGAGGAAAGATTACCAGCACGGAAGAATTCAACGCGTCACCTCACCACAAGCAGAGTTTACATCCCCGGATCAAGGCAAATCCGGGATCTATCTTGATAAAAACCAACGAAAGCCTACCTAGTTCCACTTGGTCTTGTCCATTTCAAGTGAAATCTCTCAGAATATCCTACCTAGTTTCCTATCTTTGTTTCTGACAATAGGTAGACAACCAAACACAAGGTGTGGGGTAGATAATTCTATAAAGCCTATTACTCAAGTTCTCAAACTATAGAGCTTATAAAAAAGTGTACAATTCTATAGTCTCTTCCCTATATACACAGTATATGAAAGAAATTGTACAACTATCAGCTGTTTCAATTTTTTGGAACTCTATTGAAGTTCTAGGTAATATGGCCACAAATACCCCAACAGAAAGCTCAAACTCCGAAATGGATTTTATAATTGATAATTCAAAAACACCACCCCAACAAAGAACAAGGTCGGGTTCTCTTCCCACGTATGCAAATAAGACAAAGAGAAAGAGACTGACTCCCCACCAGCTAAAAAGTCACCACGAATCAAGATTCGAGCCTAGTTACCGAACAAATTTCGCACAAAAAACAAGAAACTAGCCCTGAAGCCACTACTCCTGACCACAGGAAAATTGTAATCACTTTATCTAGAATAAAATGGTCTAGCACTACAAAAAGCGATTTTACTCTTAAAATTAAAAACACCTTCGACTGTACAATACAACAAAGCTATGTGAACAGCCACCAACAGCTCATTTGCAGCCTTTTAATCCCCAAAACCATTACTAATAACATGTTCTTTGGAAAATAGGTTAATCAATTTCCTGAAATATATATAAAAATAAATGAATCGGAACAAGATCCCAAAACCTTCTGCATTAACAAATACGATCTAAAGGTCACAGACCTATCAATAGCCCTTTAACGTCCTAGGGATCAACGCCACAAATGTAGTAGGGCAAAAAAAACATAAAAACTCAGATACTTTAGATGACGAATCTATTAAAAAGAACCAAAATAACGTTAAAATCCTTAACAAAATTTATTCTATCAAAGAATATATAGATAGAAAATTTGAGCCTCAAAGGTGTAGAAACTGCCACTCATACGATCACCTAACAAAAACTTGTAACCGCAAACACAAATGTATTTGGTGCAGCGGTGAAACCTGCGAAAGGAATAAAAGATGCCTGAACCCCAAACAAAATATACAAAAACAAAAAACAAACTCTACTCACGAAAATAAGTCATGAGGAAAAAAACAAAAAAATAAGTGAAAATATTAAAAATAATAAATTATCACTTACGGAGACAACATCATCAATCATTGACCTACAAAAACAAAGGTTGTCTGACTTTGAAAACCAGAACCAAAAAAT
>JAYJMI010167531.1:0-10082 GCA_036873855.1 Sarsia tubulosa
ACGGACAAGCCTGAATTTATAGGACTCCTTTCGGCAAAGCCGGGAGTCCAAATATTAACACTTTAAAAAATGTTTTCACAACTCTGCAATAATATGTTACCCCAAAGTATATTTATTGTAAACAAAGAAAATATTCGAAATAAATAATATTCTTTTTTTGATAGATTTGATTGGCTAATATGATAATAATAACAACAATTACTTATTTTTCGAAAACAGTTTTTTTGATTAAAAATAAATTCTAGGATAAGATAAATATATACTTACTTCAAAGAAAGGTGGCTTTCCTGTTGCCATTTCAACTACTGTGCAGCCTACACTCCAAATATCAGCCTATAAGAAATGACAAAACTATTCTAGAAAAAAATAGTATTTGTAATAAAATAACATCAGAGTAATAAAAGAACAATGACAATGTTAAACAAGAAAAATTGAATGCTAGACTAACAGTAATTATTTTTAAATTAACTATACAAAACTACTGAACCAATCAAAGCATACAGGGCGAAATGTATCACAATTTATCCACTCTTAACAATATATTATTACTAATAAAGTTTTTTTCAATTATTTAATGCTACTCACAGCAGGTCCATAGCCACGTTGTCCTTGATCGATTACTTCAGGCGCCATAAACTGCATGGTACCTGCAAATGTTTTAGTTAAAGGGTTTATCCCAGCCAGTCTTTTAGAGGTACCAAAGTCTGATAGCTTGCAGCATCCATTGTAGGTGTTAACGAGTACATTGTCACCTGGAAAACAAGTTAATTTTTAGTTAAGGTCTCTTTTCGAAGGTTAAATTTTTAAGTTAGGTCCCTTTTAGAAGGTTAATATTTTAAAATCTTCAAAACAATTGTTTTATCAGAGAGGAAAAAGCACATTCTTTAATAATCTAGAATACATTTTTCCACTAGAATGGTTTTGTCTTAAATTTTAGATTATACAGAGATACATGGCCATGACCATGCCATTCTAACAAAATCTGATAAAACGTAAATACAGTGGGATGGGACATTTATACTTAAAAATGATTTTACATACCTTTAATATCTCGATGTACAATCTTTTGTGCATGCTATAAAGTTAAAGGTTGAGAAACTTAAAAAAAGAAAGAATCCAAGAATCAAGACTCAAATTTAATATTTTAAAATAATCATAGTACAATAAAATAGCATAAAGTTGTCAATAGTCAAGTAATTACAAAATAAAATATTTAAAGTAAAAGATACAATGTGTAAAAGATTGTACAGTTATTTTATAGTGCTCAATATTATAATAACAGAGCTTTATATTAGTAATATGAATTACTTGGGCCTTACACCGTGTTTCACGTCCTTCGTTATATTAGTAATATGAATTACTTGGGCAGTGCACTGTGTTTCATGTCCTTCGTTATATTAGTAACATGAATTACTTGGGCCGTGCACTGTATTTCACGTCGTCCTTCGTTATATTAGTAATATGAACGACTTGGGCTTTGCACTGTGTTTCATGTCCTTCGTTATACCAGTTATATGAATTACTTGGGCCTTGCACTGTGTTTCACGTCCTTTGTTATATTAGTAATATGAATTACTTGGGTCATGTACTGTGTTTCACGTCCTGTGTTTCACGATCGTCCTGATAGGACGTGTAACACAGCGCACGGCCCAAATAATTCATACTACTAATATAACGAAGGACGTGAAACACAGTGTAAGGCCCAAGTAATTTATATTACTAATATAACGAAGGACGTGAAACAAAATGTAAGGCCCAAGTAATTTATATTACTTATATAACGAAGGACGTAAAACGCAGTGTAAGGCCCAAGTAATTTATATTACTGATATAACGAAGGACGTGAAACACAGTGTAAGGCCCAAGTAATTCATATTACTAATATAACGAAGGACGTGAAACACACAGTGTAAGGCCCAAATAATTCATATTACTAATAAAGTAAAAGAGTTTCCAAACAGAGACACGTTTTTAAGAAGAAAATTTTTGCATTCTGGAATAAATCAATATTTTGCAACCATTTCCCTAAATAATGCCCCAACTGGAAACAAAACAAAAGTTTCTACGAATAAAGTTGCTCTTCCATTAAAAGTAAGAATAGAGTTTTAAAACATTTTTTATCCTACCAGGTATCTGACACCTTCGCAAATTTGTTGTGTATAGAACGCCATAGCATTTTCATTGTCAATTAACGGTCCCCATTTTTCACGTATTAATGACGACAAACTTCCTAATAATAAAAAACATGACAATATTGGCAGAGAGTTAAAATAAAAAACACATAATAGGAAATAATTTTACAAGATTTACATGCAGATTTAAATTTTATTCAAATTCAAAAGCTCAGGAAAGGTGGTAAAACAAGTTTGATATTTCCATACCCTTTAAAAGTCTATTAAACTTGTATGGAAGAGTTACATACTGTAGATAAAAAAGTGTCTGTTCTTATGTTTTATCCATTTTCTAACCACCTTGTGTTGCAAAAGTTTATCAAAGAATGTTTTTTAAAAAAAACACTGTTCTAAATTTAGATAGATATAAATAATTTAATGACTATAAAAAGTCTAGTAAGAAAACAAAAACAAACTCAAAACAATAATTATTACCTCCAGGAACTTGTTCCATAAATATTTTACAATAACCGCCTTCGCTGCAAGATGATATATATCGAACAATATTTTTATGTGTGATCTCGCGATGGAGTCCAATTTCTTCATGAAGAGGTTGCACTTGACTAATAATTAGAAATAAATATTTCAAATACCTAAAAGCCTCAAAAAATATTTCGAGTTTGTTTCAAAACTTGGTCTTTCTTTGGTGTTTGCAAGTGCAACTAAAAAGCTTTAAACTTTCTTTGGTCTTTCCCCGTGCGAAGTGTGTCATTTATCGTCAGTAAAGAAAGTTTCAAAAAGTTAAGAAAGCTTTATTGCTCATCAATCATCCATCAATCTATAGCATCTGTAATGCTATACAACTGTAGCAGTATTCCTCTTGGTACGCTTTTATTTCACCAGAAACTGACTTGTAAAACTTTAAACTAAATAGTTTGATTGATTTGATTAAAGGGATGCTAAATTATTTTTGCAAATATTTGCTAAATTTTATACTCAAAATATCTGTGATTTACTCAACTCATTAATTATTTCTTTCTATGGAGTAAAAACTTCGACGTGAAAGCCAAAAAAACTATACCTTGTATCTTTCTCTGGAATTTCTTTGACAGCCAGTTTGACATTAGTGGAAAGATCGCGAGCAGCATATACACATCCAAATGTACCTCGTCCTAATAATACTCGTTCACCTCTGTCGTCAAGCTCATATTCATACTGGAAAATAAAATAGTAAATAAAGTTAATAAATAGTAAGTGTTGCTCAACTTTCTGCTGTTTTAATAGTTTAAAAACTAATAAAAAAGGTCAATTTTTTTAAATTATTTGTTCATATTCATCAAGAGACACATCTACATCGAAATTTTAATTGATTCAAGTGAAACGCTAAATTTGGTGCTTCGAGCAGGATTCGAACATACAATATTACACCAATTTAGGGAATAGCTGCCTTTCTGGGGCAACGTTTTAGATCACTCAGCCACGGAAGCACATAGGAACGAAGCTGCTTGAGAATAGCAAAAGCTTACATGCAATTCTTCATTATTATCTTCCAGTTCAACAATCCCATCCACATTATCTAAAATATTTGGTGCTGTTGAAAGGTTGCTTACTAAATCATGAAATCTAAAAAAATAAAGGATTACAATTTTTTTTGATTTCCTGAAAACTAATCAAAACGCAAAGCGACTAACTTGCTTCTTAATAGTAATTTCTATAATAAGATAAAAAATGAAAAATTCAGCAACTTTTAGTACACTTACAAGTTGGGGCAACTTGTAAAATCTTAAATTGAAGGTCATAAAATGAGATTCAAGAATCTTTTTATTCACCTCAAAATCCGTTTTTATTCAAGAGTTATTTGCCTTTTCACGATTATGAAATTCTAGAATAAAAAAGGATTTTGGTCTTAGTTTGGTCATCACAAGTATAACTATGCAGCTTTTAAGTTAGAGAACCTTTGATAGCTTTGAATAAAAAGCATCTTCTACCGCAATTTTTTTTGGAAAGTTCTCACAACCTTTATCTGAAAATATTTCTCAATCCCTAACACTAGTATCAAGTAATATGTTGATTACCTTTTTCTGTATAACGGTGATGAAAAGAAGATTTGGAAATCATCTGAATTTTTATGTACATAGAGAAACAAACATCTTGAATCTTTCTTGTATGTGCTAAAAAAATGAAGAATATAAAATTTACAATAATCTTAAAATAATTGATCATAATCATAAACACATATCCCCTTTAGTGATAAACAATACATAAAAATAAAAAAGAGCCTGTCTAAAGATGTTTTTTATCTGTACGTCTAAATGTCAACCTTTATTGTCATTTTTCAAGAATCAGCCTCTCAGAGATAATTTTGGACTAGCTACAGCCTTGTTACATTAAACATTTTAGCAAGAATTCTGCTATCCTACGAATATAGACCAAGGTAAAGCTTGGTTTATGCACATTCATAGGAAAAGCTGTCAGACCGCATCGATAAAATTATAAAAGATCAACTTCTACCTAGAACAACTTCTCTTGCGAATGTGCATAGACCCTAGAAAAATGTATTTTTCGTAAAGGGATAATAATAACAGCATTGTAAAAAATCTTACCTCATCCCACGTATATCACTCGCAGGAAATGACCATCTATGGATTCTCTATTGGGAAAAATGATAACAATTTTATTTTCAAAAAATTTAAAAATAACTCTACTATAAAGCTAATGTGTGTCTATCTAGTTGAACTAGATAGTTTAACTAAATAAAAAACACAAGGCTTTAACAGTCACAGTTTGTTATGCCAAAATTTTAACGAGAACTTTAAAATTCGAAAAACTGCAACATAAAGAAGACATTCTTATAATTCATACCTTACAGCCAGCTGTATTTCCATTTTTACAACACTCTGGATTTGCATGAAATATTTGAATAACCTATAATAAAGAAATAGCATTTTATGTATATATTTAAAAACAAAAGAAAAGTTTACAGGAAAAGAATATAGAGTAGTTCCTAATACAATATTATGAAAGAGTTCTATATATATCGAAGTGGTAGTTGGTTGGAGGACATGAAACAAGAATCATAAATCGTTTGCAATATTATCAAGATAATAATTAATTCAGATAGTATTAAATTAATTCTTTAAAGGGGAATTCAGGTCATGAGTATAAAATTTGTAGAAAGGAAGTTTATAAGTTCAAGAAACCTCACATTAAATTGCTAAGTTGGTTCTTACCTAAGAACAAAGTTATGGCTGTTTAAAAAATGGGAATTTAAGCTACGCTCTCCGCCATTTTTTCGACAACAAACTTCGAGAAGGAGCCTATCACGTTATTTGTTTCCAAAGAATTCTACTATTTCTTTGTTTTTAAAATGCATAAGATTTAACACTAAAATATATAGCACATGTCCTTTTTTTGGAGTTATTTACTTTGTTGAACATGACTAATTTTATTTATCATTTATTACTATTTAATTTTGTTAAAGTGGGTAGAAGTTATCAAAAACTAACTTTTTGCAGACCCCGCCAGAATGTTTTTAAATGTTATCTTACAAGTGTGACGTCACATTTTTTTTGTGTTTTGCAATAAACCGTGTCATCAATGGCGACTAACGTGAGACTTTTTAAACCCATTTTCGAAGGATGTTTTCGAAAGTTAGGTAATTATTTTCCGTTTTTGACCTGAATTCTCCTTTAAAGGGATTTGAAAGAAAACAAAGGATGAATTACCAGTGGACTCCCGGTATAAATTATTTTTGAAAAAGTTATCAACTTTGACTTTTCGACCGGTCCTGTGTCCATGGAAACAAGAATCTTCCTAAAAAATCAGACTCTGTCACTTTTCTCAATTTAGGATACTTTAACTTCACGCAAAATATCAATGAAAATGGATGACCGGTTCTTGAGTTAGCTTGGTTACATAACAAATTTAGACCTCTTGACCCTAATTACCTGCAAACAAGAATTTTCAGAAATATGACACCTATGTCATTTTGTACCTTATACTTTTATCAAACTTTGTGCAAAAAATTAAAAAAATCTGATGAAAGAATCTTGAGATATCTTGAAAAATGATCAATTTTTACGGACGGACGGACAGACAAGCCTGAATTTGTAGGACTCCTTTCGGCAAAGCCGGGAGTCCAAAAAATGCAATAAGATAGCAGGAGGCATTAAAAATTTAAAAAAGTCCAATAAAAATTCAACAAGAAATATTGACTGCTGGACAACTGTTGAAAATAAGTAGAAAATCTACAGGGTAAAAATAATGACTATTTTTCATCAAATACTGCATTGTATGTACTCCCAAATAAGAATTTTCCAAAATAATGGAATAGTGTCATTATTTACAATGCTTTTTCATGCTCTAGATTCATGCAAAAATTGAAAAAAATCTAATAAACAGATCTGTGGCTCTTTGATCAGACAATAAACGATAAATTGTGTATATACATTTTATGCTATTTTATATATCACAAAAAATATGACATTCTGAAAGAAATACAAGTAGTTGACTTACATCCTCATGTTCATCTACTTGTTTATCGTCATTGATAACAAGATGACTAGGTACGTAATCACTTCCTGGATCCAGAATTAATACCTAAAAAATATAATAAATTATCAAAAAAAGAAACCAGATTTTTTTAGATCTTTTTAACACTATTAGCTTAAAATAGCTAATATTGATAATTGCTATAAAATTTATAATTAAAATTACTTAACTATATTTGCTTAAATAGATGAGGTAGTCCCGGTAGAATGATTATCTTTGGCCCAATTTCAACCTTTTGATCATGTATCCAAGGAAAGAAGAAGTGTTATATTTTTTCCGTTAGCCAAGAAAAACATTCGATACTGAGGAATTTAAATTGCAATGTCAGAGGTAATGCACTGCGTGGTTTGTGTTCATAATATTGGTTAGCCAGAAATAGAATTTTAATTTTATGCTGCTTAAATTTAGACAAAATCAGATACAATGCATTACCTCTGACTTTGGCGCTCTAAGAGAAATAAAAGGGTCAGATCAAAACTTTCAAGGATAAGATACTTGTTTTATAATAATAATTTTTACATACAGGAAATCGACAACATTGATCATCTATTGTTTCTTGTGTTGCATCTACAAGAAACTCTGTCCAAAACATATACATCTAAATTAAAGCAATTCAAAACATAAATACATCTGCACAGAACACTTCGATATGATCGAACAAGTAGCAAGCAGAAAACTGAATTATTAGAGAGCTTTAAAAGTGTTACGAGAAGGTCAAACTGACATGCTTCTAAAAAATCATGACTATCTTGGTCCTGAATTCCATGTTTTTAGTTCATCAACTGTATGCAACCAAAAAATTTATTACCTCGTCGATAAATAACTGACAGTTATCTGTCATCATATTTTTCAATAGATGTAAATCTTTCATGACTGAACGTAAATACCATTGAGGGGGGTGTAGAAGGAACATTTGCTCAGCCGCTAGCATTCCTCGGGATAAATCTTTTGCAAGAGCACTGATTAATATAAAACGACCAACTATCCAATATTCCTTCAATGTTTTTAAATGACCTCTTCGACCAATCAAACCATTTAAAGTCATGCCTTAAACAGAATATAAAAATTACAAAAAAAGTGCACTTTAAAGTTTACTCTAAAGTTAGTTTAAAGAATGTATATTTTTTAGCATAAAATTTCCTCAATTTGACAATGTACTCTGTTAGACTACTTTAGTTGTTCAGTAAAAGACAAACATAGGAGAATGACTAGAATATCCTGCACATTCATCTGTATATTTTTAAAAGTGAATTGTTTTTATGAAATTAACAATCAAATCATACATCAAATGCAAAACAAACTTTTAAAAAGATTTACTAAGAAACAAGGGATAATTACCAGCGGACCCCCGGCAACAAAATTTTTGAAAGAAAAGATAACAACAACTAAGATAATCAATCCCATCATGCAGCAAATGAGCATGATTGCAATAAAGAACAGTAAACAGGAATCTTGAGAAATTTTGAAAAATGTTGATTTTCGGGCTACTTTTGACCCCAACTTTAGGAAAATAAGAATTTTTGTCAAAAATCGGGCTCTGTCACTTTTCATCATTTATGATCCTTTAACTTCAAGCAAAAAATCAGAAAAAACTAATGAGTGGTTTCTGAGATCTAAGTGTTACGTTTCAGCAAAGCCGGGGATCCAAAAAGAATAATAAAAATATAAATCTAAAAAAAATTGATAAATGTTAACTTTGTTTTTAAAAAGTTTTGTTAAATATTTTCCCCGTAATCACCAGGTAAAATTCTGCCTAATGAGTGCTATAAGCTCAGTTAAAAAAATATGCGTATGTGCAGGATTTCAAAGTCGTTATCTCACTTTTTTCCGTGCGTAATTATTTTCAAAATAACAACTTTTCTACAACAAGTCTATACTTTATATGAAGTGCCACATTTTTTAGCAATAGAGCGATGAGTAGGCAAATAATTTCTATACTTACTGATCTCATTTTTTAAGCATTCAAACAAGAAGATTTAAAATTAAAATTTAACATACAAACTCTTTGTAATTCATCTGATTGGTCCAGTTGATGGCCAGCAGCAACTAATAATATGGCTAGATTTACACCAGAAAAATCAGATGGTTGAATTTCGAACGCTTTTTTATACCTAAATTAAATACAACACAAATTAAAAGGTTTTTTTGTACCTATGATGCAACACATTCTTTAAAAATATAGCTTTTAGTAGTACCCACTCATCATGTGCCTTCAAAGTATTGACAGGTCTGGAGTACTCACTTAGCAGTTGGCAGGGACTGAAAGGGTTAAAGTGACTTTAGATCGAAAAATAATGCCAACTTAAAAGTGTTAGAAATAGAGTTATAGATTTAGTTATTACTTTTTAAGGGGATTAATTTGATGCTCGCAAAATACGCTTTCCCGCAATTTACTTGGAATTTAGGCAAAATAATACATAAAAACAGCAAAAATTGAGTCAAAATTTAACTTTTTTCGACTCACGAAATTAAATGCTCGATAGAGTAAGAAAAGGAATAATACCATTTGATAGCTTCATCTCTGTAATTATCATTTGAATATGATGAATCATAATACAAATCTTTATAGATACGACCAGCTAAACAATACACATCTGGTGTAGGGCATGGTGCATTATCTATCAGCTGTAAAAAATAGTTAATCATTCGATTAAATGCAGAAAAGTTTTTATAAAAATTGAAACCATCACAGCACACCTTATTGGTTAAGGAGCGTGATTGAACAAAAACCAGGCTAAAATTGTGTCACAAGGTTTCCAGGCACTATAATGACTTAGACTTACAAAATATGATGCAATTTTCATTGATCTTGGAACAAAATAAACACACAATAATAAATAAAGATTTTGATATTAAAGTTGGTGTTTGCTGTTTTTGTCATCACATTTCCATTATTTTTTTTATAATTTAACTTATGAGATTGAAGAAAATACAAACGAATATAAAAGATACCTAACTTTTCTAAAATAATATCTACTGGGAAATTAATTATAACCTTCAGTATTAAACTGAAAGAAACTATCTTTATATATACCTTTAAAACAACTGCTAGTGCTTTCTCCCTATCTGCTTTTGCACCACGTCTAAACAGGAATCAAAATAACGATTGTAAAATATAGTTAGTATTCCTCCACCAATTTTTCCAAGCATTTTTTACCATTGGTATCAAGAAGTGGTAAAAACTCAATCCTAAATTGATTTTTGAAACTGCATCCTTCAAGAAGTTAGATTTTATTAATGTCCTTCAAAAAACAAAAGATTATTCCTTTTCAAGCTATAAAAATTAGCTACAAAATTAGCATTTTTTGACACATACTTTCATTGCAAAACTCAATCTTATTCTTAACAAGGGATAAATTGCCAGTGGATCCCCTCAAATTTTTCCTATCAATGTCATCATGCAGAACATGAGCAGTAGTT
>JAYJMI010167753.1:7304-19277 GCA_036873855.1 Sarsia tubulosa
CTATCACTATCACTATCACTATCACTATCACTATCACTATCACTATCACTATCACTATCACTATCACTATCACTATCACTATCTCGGTATCAGTTACCAAGGTATCTCGCGTGGTTATTTTTTTAAGTTATCAAAATTTATCTTACTATTCATATGAAATTTCATTAATACTTTAAAAATAATATTTGTGAGTTTTACCAAATACAAAGCGTTTTAATTTTCATTCACCTTAATAAAAACAACTTTTTTAAAACCTCTTTAAAATTTTTAGATTTACGTTGCAAGTTATTTTGCGTATGATTTTAACAGATGTTTTTTATAATAAAAATAATTAAAAAGAATGCCGCAAGCTTTAATAAAAGAGTTAGAAATTTTTTTTTAATTGATTAGTTTTCAAAAAGATCCAGTGTTTGTAAATAAACTATATTTGATTTGAAATTTTCTTTAAAGTAATCTTAAAAGTGAAAAATGTTTTATTGAGCAAGAGAAGTTTGATGATAGATGACATTTTATCTTATTTATTTATTTATTTTACAGATATTTATAAATGCATTTTATTTTATGTTTAAATGCATGTAATTGTTTTGTGTGTAATGTTACTATTGTCTTGCTTATGCTACCAGTTGTGTAGATTGTTTAGTCATTACTGTTATTGTTTTCTATTCATATCTGTAGACCGTTTAATTGCTTATTGTGTTCATCTATTGTTGTCTCGTTTTTATGTAATTTACGTCAATTTTCACGAATAGTTTTAATCAAAATTTTAAATTACAATCTTATAACACATTGATAATGCTAGGCAGTGGTCTACGGGAAATGTCTGCAAAATAAATAAATAAATAAGATAAAATGTCATCTATCATCAAACTTCTCGTGATTTCATTTACCTCTTAAAAATATTGGTAACAAAAGTGTGTGCTTTTCTCTGTTGATAAATATTTTCCATTTTCAAAAAGGATTAAATCTACTAGTAGTAGTTTTGCGACTACAATGGAGTACAGATCAAGAGTTACTTGGATTTATATATTCAAACTTTGTAGGGTGTTACTCTATTTACTAAGACAAAATTAATTTATTATGTTCTCAAATTTTAGTGAAAATCAGATATTTCACCAAACTCTCTTCAGAAGAGTTAGATTAAAGAGTTATTAAATATATGTTACGCTTACGTTTTAAAATTGATAAATGTCATCCATTTTTTCGCTGACGTCGTCAAGAACTTCACAAAAGAGAAATTTAAAATAAATGATATGTGAAAGTTTGATCAATCAAGACTTAATGTTAAAAATGGAGAAAATACCGATTTTGAAATCATGTCTCTGTATAATCTCGATAATATTTTTCTTTGTAAGACAAATGTTTCCAAATTTTCACATTATGTGAGAAAAAAGTAGTTTAATAAAGTCACAAAATCCCATCGAGGCAAGAGATTGCTATTAGCAGTTATTGATAAAAAAAGAAGGGGAGGAGGAAGAAGGAGGTAGAAGGAGGGAGGAATGTGTCCTCACCCAGACCTACTATAAGGATTAAGTGCATTTTGACACTTTCCTCACTGAACAATAAAGCGAATCAACGTTTTAAATAGAAAAAACTTCAAGATACATTACTGCGAAATTTTATAATAGCCGGAATCATACAGGAAATCTTGCCACAATTTATTTTTGTTCTCTTGTGGATCAACAAAATCCTATTTTATAACTGTGATTTAGAATGTATCCTCCCAGTGGGCACAAGACTTCTTTTAGACGTCCATAAAATGTCTAAATTAGATCTAAACTAGACGCGATGTCTGGTAGACGTCTTGATTTAGACGCATTTTTTCAAGACGTGATTAAGACATCTTTAAGACGTCCCCATTTAGACGCATCTTTGTAAGATGTCTTTTAGATATCTTTAAGACGTCCCCATTTAGACGCGTCGTTTCCACATGTAATTTAGACATCTTAAAGTCGTCCCAATTTAGACGCATCTTTCTAAGACGTCATTTAGATATCTATAAGACGTCCGCATTTAAACGCGTCTTTTCCAGATGTAATTTAGACATCTTAAAGACGTGCTCATTTAGACGCATCTTTCCAAGACGTCATTTAGATATCTATAAGACGTCCCCATTTAAACGCATCTTTTGGTGATCTTTTTAAGACGTCTTTTAGATGTCTCCATTTAGACTCATCTTTCCCCGACGCTATTTAGACATCTTTAAGACGTCCCCATTTAGACGCATCTTTCTAAGACGTCATTTAGAAATCTTGCAAACGTCTTCATTTAGACGCATCTTTTCCAGACGCAATTAAGACATCTTTAAGACGTCCCCATTCAGACACATCTTTCTAAGACGTTATTCAGATATCTTTAAGACGTCCCCGTTTAGACGCCTCTTTTCCAGATGTAATTTAGACATCTTAAAGACGTCTCCATTTAGACGCATCTTTCTAAGACGTCATTTAGATATCTTTAAGACGTCCCTGTTTAGACGCGTCTTTTCCAGATGTAATTTAGACATCTTAAAGACGTCCCCATTTAGACGTATCATTCTAAGACGACATTTAGATATCTATAACACTTTGACATTTAGACGCATCTTTTCCAGATCTTTTTTAGACGTCTTTTAGATGTCCCCATTTAGACTCATCTTTCCCTGACGCTATTTTGACATCTTTAAGACGTCTCCATTGAGACGCATCTTTTTAAGATGTCATTTATACATCATAAAGACGTCCCCATTTAGACGCATCTGTCTAAGACGTCATTTAGATATCGATAAGACGTCCCCATTTAGACGCGTCTTTTCCAGATGTAATGTAGACATCTTAAAGACGTCCCCATTTAGACGCATCTTTCTAAGACGTCATTTAGATATCTATAAGACGTGCTCATTTTGACGCCAATTACGTTATTTTAGGAACGTCATTTAAGCCAAAAAAAATACGTTGGCAAAACGTTAGGATAATGCTTTTCTATATTTTTCGAAAATTGCGTTTTCATATACTTCAAAGTGCTTGTTTATTTCTTTAAGTAGAATATGTCAGTTTTTGTGAAATGTTTTAGAGTAACCACTGAACCATGCAGTAAAAAAACGTTACAATAGCCGGGATAAAAATTTAATCCTCAATCAATCCTGTAATTTGCGACTCTCGACTATATGTTTAAGAATACTGTATAAATAAAGAAAATTTAAGCTATTTACTCAACGAAACCTGAAAACATTCCTCAGTACGATGGCCCAGAAGGCTCACTGCTCTATATTGGTTCACGCAATCATTTAAAATTTCACGGAATCATTTTAAATTTCATGCAATCATTTTAAATTTTACTCGAGCATTAGAAATTTCACGTAACCATTTGAAATTTCACGCAATCGTTTGATATTTCATGCAATCATTTGAAATTTCACGCAATCATTTGTTGAAACTTATTTGAAATTTTAAAAGCTTGTTTAAAATTCAAAACTTTAGTAGTAATAGATTAGTATTAGTATTAGTATCTGGTCTTTTTTATATCCTATCCCTTCCTTCATTTAAATCTCCAATCTATTATTATCTATCTTGATCTCATATAGCTAGTATATCCTATGTATCTTATTAAGCTTACGTCGTGCATAACATAATGCTATGTGTTCTATGTATTTCTATCTCCCATGAGTAGAATATGTCTCCCAAGTATAGTATGCATACTATTATGATAGTATATATCCTATCAGTTTAGTGTATCCAATATAGTATATGATCTTTCATACCAATTTTTAGATATAAAACCTAAGTATCTTTGGTTTAATATGTTTCATATGACCCTATTTATCTTTTGTTCCTATATACTATACTATGCATGCGATATATCCAATGCATGTTTCACAAGTCCCTTGTATCCAATAAAGTATATATCATATGATCTTGTTATCTTATCTTATTATCTATCTAGTGTATACTTTGTATCCTTATCTATCCACGCAATGCATTCTAAGCATCCTGTATCTTCTGATGTATCATTTGCGTTCTTTGTACCTTATGTATTGTCAATACTTACTTAGTTATCCTATGTATCATATTCATGGAATTCTATATATCCTTTGTATTTTTACAAGGTAGCTAAACAAGATAGGATACACAGTGAAAATAGGTATAAGTATAAGAATAAGTATATGATATACAACATACATATACAATATACATATTAAACATATGACGTATTGAGTACTTTAAATAGGATACACAGTATACATAACATAGATAGATATCGTTTTAGATATTGATATTTTTTGTTTGTAGATTAGGCAATCACCTAGCCCATTTAAACCGATGCCTTCCGGTTTTCTGTCATAACTAAGTTCATGAAACATATCATTCCTATGATAGATTTGATATAGATAAACATACGATACATTGTATAAATTGAACATATAAAAAGGTAAGAGGAGCAAAATATTTATTGTATTCATATGGTACACTGGATAGAAAAGGATACAAAAAAATAAATTATATACAAAGGATAAATTAGGTATGGAAATGAAGTATAGACTGAAGAAAAGATAGGATATGTTAGTATAAATATGACATGTAGGTAGCACGAAAGCAATCAAAGCACGATGAAATGAAGACCACGCGATTTAGCAGACTTTTCAACGATTGATATTTTATTGACCAGAGTACTGATTTACTGACCATAAACAATAAAAAAAAAATTGAAAAATTGAAATTTTGCGTAAAATTCACAGTTGTGAATTTTCAACATTCTGTGAAATTTCATTTTAAAGTCTGTGAATTTTCATTAGTCTATGAAATTTCAATTATAGTCTGTGAAGTTTGGTTTTGCGTTGCGTGAAATTTGGTTCTGAGTTGCTTAAATTTATTTTGAACTGCGCGAAATTTGGTTTTGAGTTGCGTGAACAACTAATGGAAGTGACCCTTCGGGGCCATCGTACCTCAGCTGTTCTCTCTTTTTTATATATTTATTTATTTATTTGTTTATGGTCATTCGACCAATAGTAACATTTGATTAAATAAATTGCGATCTCTGATTGGTTTTTTCCCTCTGAAGTAAAAAAAAAACGCGTTAAATTTTTTTGAATAAATTAAAACTTTCTCGTAGTAAACATATCAAAATTTACTTTTTTTATAAAAGCAAAGCATTGTATTTATGTAACGCAGCATAACCAAAGAAGCAAATAAGAGGTATAATGTATTTATAGATGCCGGTATTTATGTAGTCTACAGTTAAAGTTTTGTTCTGGTTAAAGTATTTTCATAGAACAAATTTTTGTCTGAAAATTCTAATTCCGTGTTTTTCTATAAATCTTTTAGTGTGTAAATGAAAAAGCTACAGTATTTTTTTCTACTGGATTTTCAGAATTGTTAAAGGTACTTACTCATCTGCTTTGGCCAAAATACTTTTCAGTAGTACTAGTATTCTTTTGTTTATCGAATTTATCTCAAAAACTACACATAGGATTTGGCTTAATTTTTCATAGAATAGAGGTACATACTTCAACTTTATGTTGTTGTGATTATGATTTCACAGCAAAAGAAACAAAGCAAAGGTGAAGGAAATTAAATATTTGCACATAAAATTTGTTGTTGATCAATTTCATGACTATTTTCCCTTTGTTTTACAAAAAAATGCTGGTTATAGTGTATAAAACAAAGTATTCTCTATACTTATACTTCTCAAGCAGAAAAGTTTTACTCTTGGGTGCCGAGTAAAAACGGGCTAGAAAAAAACTGAAATTTAGTAAACCTGTAAACTAAAAATAAGGTTCTTTGGTTAATTTGATAAATCTGGGTGTCTTTGAAGAAATATTTATAAAAGTAATAAACGGGGAGTTGGAAACTAACTAGCGTGGGGATGTTTATTCGGCACCTGTGAGAGAGATTACTTGGAGGACTAAAAAGAAAATTATAATAGATTGTTGCCTATTTATTGGTTGGCTATAACATTATTTGGAAGTTTTAAAATTAGTTTATACTCACACAAACTCATGGTTACAAATTAGGGTTAAAGTATCTTCAAATGACAAGAAAAATTTGTATTGGATATGTAGGGGCCATTGGCAATGTTGATTGTAATCACCTAGCTGTGAATTAAAACTTTTTGATTTTCTAGGTCTGGGAAATGAGGACTTTGGGTGGAAAATCATATGGTTAGTAGAAAATCAAGATCTAATCTTTATTGACTTTTTAACTTTAGTCAGCTTATAGATTGTGTCTATATGTGTGTTGTGTGTACTTTTAAGAAAGAAAGTAAACAGAAGAAACTTTCACAATGATTTAAGTGAAAATTTGTGAATTGCGAGAATTAACTTCTGCGAATCAATCGCTTCTTTAGTAATTTGTCGCAAGAATAAACTTTCGCGATAAATAAATAAGTTACCAAATAATAAGTTACCAAATGCTAAAAAAATACAGTTTTTAAAATATTTTTACTTTCTTCATTTGTATGCACAATTTTTGTTTTATTTTGTATGCTACAGTAAAGGTTTTATTGCATTTTTAATGAAACTGTCTATATATAAACTATCTGACATGCTAATCACATCTCAATAGCAGTTTAGCCTTAAGACTGTATGAATGAATGAATATATTTATTTTGATTCGGTAAAAATACAATGTAAAATACTGTATACTAATAAAAATAATAAAATAAAGAATAAAATGAAAATATACGTATATCTATATCAAAACCTAAGAGAAACAACACTTGTGCTGGTCTATAAATACTGAATTTGATAGAACAGTCTGTAAGTAAGTTAGTATGTAAGTCTGTAAGTTCACTCCCGGTAGACAGGTGAGTAACACCACATGGTGAAATGATTTTTAGGTTACACCTTATTTTCAACCCGGATGAAACATAACACCCAATGCTGTAGCACGTTAAAATTATGCAGAATTACTGTATAGCTCGGGTGAAATTTCAATGTTTCAACAGTCTCCTAATATTATGTTTGTCGTTTGTTCTAGGTTGCTTTATACAAACTAAGTATCATCAAAACTTAACCTCTTGGGACAAAAAAACAAAGTTGACCACAGTTACACAAGGAAGTAAATTAAATATTTTTAAAAAATATATTTTTCTTACTTTTTGTAAAACCAGGAGAGGTACGCCATAAACCCTTTAAACAAGGTTTGAGAACTAACTTTTTTTTGAAATTTTGCATAAAGTTATAGGGTAATGTACAGAAAAAAAATAGCGTAATTGCTCTGTTACCGAAAATTCTTGTTTTTTCAGAATAGGGATCAAAAGGTCATACTTTTACTAAAAAATGATTTTTTTGGATCCTCGTCTTTGACGAAGGGATCCTATAAATTTAGCCCTGTCTGTCCATTCGTCCGTACGTCCGTAACACATTTTCTCAGAAACCGCTCTTTAGTTTTTTCCGATTTTTTGCATGAATTTAAAGGACCATAAATGATGAAAAGTGACAGAGCCCGATTTTTGACAAAAAATCTTATTTTCTTAAAATTGGGGTCAAAAGGTCAAAATTGGTCCAAAAATTATTATTTTTCAAAATATCTCAAAATCTGACCATTATTTTTTTTTGATATTTTGCACAAAATTAGAGGCAAATAAAGGCCTCAATCTCAAATAAATGTCATTATTCCGAAAATTCTTGTTTGCTTGCAATTTTTGTACGGAATAGGTATTATGCATGATATTTCATGCTACAGTTCCAATTTACTTGAAATTTTGTACAATGAAAGAGATTAGTAAAGCATTGTATGTGACCCTATATTTTTTTCATATTTCTACTTATTTGCTGCACGATAAGGTCAAAATTTTAGTTATTATGACACAAATTTTTCTATAAAGATGTACTTTTTGTGTTTTCATCAATGAAATAGCTGATGATTTCCTATATGTACACATTTCCATTGTTTTACAATACTGCTCATTTGCTGCACGATAGTGTCATTTGGTAAAAGTATCACTTATCGGGGATCCACTGGTAAAATAATTTATCCCTTGTTTATTATTTCTAATGACTGGCTCATACATTTATTGTCATCTTTTATAACATTATAGATTTGAGTAAGAGCGAATATTAAATTAAAGAATAACTAGAAAATTCTGCTCATTTGCTGCATTGTGGCTGATGAAAAGGTCAATTTTGACCAAAAATTAACATTTTTCAAAAAATCTCAAAATCTGTTTCTTACTTTTTTTAAAAAAAATTTAAAAAAAGGTAAAGGGCATACAGTCAAAATTTGCACCTAGTTCAATTATAGATTTTAGTTAGAGTTGATAGTAAATAAAATATTTATATATCAAATTTTGCTCATTTTCTGCATGATAGATCAAGTTTAGAGCGCAAATTATAATAATAAATAATGATAATTTAATGTCGAATTCACAAACTGAAATTGGCTTTTGTTTTAATTTATTTCGTATATGACCTTTGTTGATACATAGAGTATCTAATACATATATTTATCTTACTTTTTAAACTTTTTTTTTTATATGATTCCTTGTTTTTTATATTATTATAGAATATCGATTTTTGAAAAGAGCTTCAAAAAAGACATTATCGTACCAAGGAGTTATGATAGCTTACGAAAAATTTATAATACGAAATCGATAGAGATGGATACATGAGAGCCAACGATGAAAAGAATGAGAAAATGTTCAAAATTTAAACATAGGTTTATGACATATTTTTACATCATTTCAATGGCTTTACGGATACTGCAAAAAACGAATAAATGCACTTTATCTTTAGATCACGTCATAGTAAACATTTCCTATGAAAAAACGGGTTCATTTTTATATATCTTTAGTTGTTTACTCAGATAATGTACTTATAATTACTCAGATAATTACTCAGATAATGTGTGAAACTAATTCCTGTTTATTTTGCATAGGGATTTAGAATCTTAATGCATAAATCTTACTGCTCTAAAAAATAGCTCATTTTTTACAGGACGCCCTTGTGTTCTTTCTTTAAGCAAAGTTGCAATAAAGTAAGGATTAGGTATTTTGAGCAACACATCTGACCATTTTTTCATCTGCCCTGTTTTACGCTATATTTCTTAAGTTATTACTTTGCTTCGATAATATGTTTAATTGTACTGTGTAATATTGTATATATTATATTTTTTGGTTAGTTGAACGTGAAAACCTGTAGTACTATAAACTCATTATATTATCACAATATAGTTTTTAATGTTTTAAACCATACTAGAGACTGTTTCGAAAAGACATCTTCTAAAAGACGTTTACAACAGTAAGACGTCGTTAAGATTTGCATTTAAGACAAAATACAGACATCTTTAAGACATCTTATTATAGATGTCTAGAAGACGTCTACAGTTAGGCATCTAAAAGGCGTCTTCAAATACATTTTAAGACATCTTTTTATAGATAGATGTCTAGAAGAGGTCTACAATTAGGCATCTAAAAGACATCTTCGAAAGACGTCGTTAAGATTTGCATCTAAGACAAAATATAAATGTCTCACAGATATCTCTTTAGATGTCTTATAGACGTCTAAAAGACGTCTTCTTGCCCACTGGGATTGCTCTTTTTAGTTAAAATTTATAAATTATGCTCAAATATGCTCAACTATAGTATGTGGAATAATATTGATTTTTGCGATGAGTTTTTTAGTTATTGACCTAAACATTGCTGATTTTTCATAAAAAATAATGAAAAAATTCGCGGCAATGTACCTTTAAAGTATTTAAAGTATTTCTTTATGACAGAATAAATAAATATTTGATTTATAACCTACACGAGTTAATTTATAGAAAACTTAACTTAACCAAGATGTGTTTTTAACTAAAAATGTTATAAAGACTCAAAATGTGGAATGATTTGGAAACAGATTTAAGAACAGTCACGTGAAAATCTTTAAAATATGTCACAGAACAAACAGGAATGCGTTCAAATAAAGATGCATATCTTCAAAGATACAACTTGAACTGATCATAAGTAATTTGAAACTTCCCATAAAAGCTCAATAGCTAATGATAGCTTGATGGTTTATATTTAACAAATTTTAAATGGTGACATTTAATAAAAACTGAAAATATCAAGTTTCCTTCTTCTGTACAAGATATCCAAGAGTTTGAAGTTGTACTACCATTAATCGAGCATAAATTTTATTCGGGAGCGGTATACTTAAAATCATTCCGATCTTCTTAGAATAATGTTACCTTTTTAATAATACGATTATCAATATAACAATAGCCACAAAGAATAATGCACAAACGCCTAACAGAATGTATGATACATTATCCAAAATACGATTCTCCTTGTAACACAGAGAGGGTTGATTATCGGAAGAAGGTTTCTAAAAAAAAATTGTAAGAAACATTGAACAACTTTAGTTGAACTAATAATGTGATGTCAATACCATGTTCTAATTAATCTTTAAAGTGGTTAGATGGTAACATATCTTTTCAAGTTTCTACAATTTATCAGTAAACTAAAATTTAAGTTGATCTATCTTTTGAACTAAGTAAAGGTATATTATCGAGAATCTTTTTAATAGAGTAATAGAAACCGACTTTATTTAAACCTGAAATATTTTCTTCATAAATCCTTTTTCTTCTCTAGTTATGGCTTAACAAAGTCTTATTTTATAAAAAACTGTAAGTTTTTATTGTTTTTCGTAATTGAATTATAATTAAGAAAGTAGGCTCAAATATGCTCAAATTCAAAAAAAAACTTGAAATAAAATTAATATCATTCTAGGAGCCCCTTTTTTCAAAGGAGTTCGAGCATAATTCTTGGCTGTGGTTGCCCAAATACAGGGTTTGCAGATCGGATAACTTTTGAATGATATTGGATTTTCGATGAGGTTTTCAGTTTATGTCCTAAAATTAGCTGAAAAAGAGAATAAAAAAACTAATGAGCCTGTTTAAGCTACATAGGACAAACTTTTAAATTGTATTGCAATAAAACTTTCATAATTTGAAAATAAGAGTAATACGCCTAAAATATATATATTCGGCAAATAATTGGCATACCAATGGGATCAGATCCAGCTCCATTTTTTGCAAATTTATTTCTCTATTTCTATGAACGTAAGTGGATGTTGGAATTAAAGAAGAGAGATATTTTGATGGCCCGTAAACTTAGCAATATTTTTAGATTTATTGATGATTTAAATGCAATCAACGATAACATGATATTTGAACATAGTCATAATGAAATCTATCCATCAGAATTAGTACTTGGACGAGAAAACGATAGCAACTTATCAGCTTCATTCAAAATAAAAGATAGAAAGTTTGAAGTGGGTTTGTTTGATAAGAGGGATGCTTTTTCATTCAAAATAATTAGAATGCCACATAAATCAAGTAACATTCCTTCTTCCATGTTTTATTCATCTTTTGGAGCGGAATTATTGCGAATAGCTAGAGCAAACAATAATATTTCATATTTCATTCATTATTCTATAATAGTTTCCGCTTTCCATTAAACCTCTTGTTAATAGGATGCTTAACCAAGGTTCTAGCTTAGACAAACTTAATAATGTTGCTAAAAAATTCTTTAACCGACACGAAGAAGAATTATTAAATCTAATAAACAGCCACGATAGCCTTGTCTCATTAGTTTTGTAATTCAATACAATAATCCTTCAAGTTTGTTTCTTTGGGTAAAGCGAACCTACTTATAAGCTGAGTAAATTTTAGGGAATCGTTGACCCCACTTATAATCCTATTTATTGCTAACGCTGAAGCCCACTATTTTTTTCAGGTCAACTTATATGAAATCTGTTGCTACTGTAATTGGGTAATCAGTAAAACCTGTTTCATTGAACACAATTTTTTTTTTAAAATATAGTAAAAAATAATAAAAATAAAGTGCCTATTGGCCTTGGATGAGTCGATTTTTTTTTTGTTTTTTTTTTGTTTGTTTTTTATTATTATCATTTGATGATATGCCTGTGTTAATTTCACTGCAATTGAGTTTCTACTGATGACTGTTCAGCAGACTTAAAATATTTAGAGCCATATTTATAATTTTTATAGATTGTTT
>JAYJMI010167865.1:0-10078 GCA_036873855.1 Sarsia tubulosa
CCCATTTGTCAAACACCATTCTTTTCCAGGTTTTATAAAAATAAAATCCATTGACTTACATTTCTCCTCCAAAATGTCGTTTACCTCCTCTATCTTTGCTCGTCGTGTCGACTGGGGATCATCTCTTGGCAAGATTCCACTAATTATAATTTTTGAATTTGAATTTCTTTTGATAAAAGATGAGCCAATATAAATAATATTTTCTGCAATAATACTAGCTTTTGAATGATCAATATCATTGGTCCCACAGAGTATAACAATATATCTAAGTGTTGAGGGAAGGGACATTTTTCCCGCCCTCCACAGAACGTTTAATGTCTTGTCACCACCAATACCACAGTTTAGTGTACCAGATTTAAAATACTTTCTCCAGACATTGTGGTATCTGGTAAGACCAGCAACAATTGAATCGCCAATGAGAATAGTATTGCTTTGATTGAGCTTTGATAAACAGCAATGCTTCGAAAACATCTCTGTCTAACCATACTTTCCAAGACGAGGATCATCAAATTCCATGATATATATTTTTATTTTCGTTTTTATTTTAATGTTTCCTAAAATAACAAGGAAAAGAGCCACTTATACACAGTGACTCGGTTTAGTTTGTGTATTTAATCTGTACATATCTGAGAGTTCTCTCTCTTTGTTAGTTAGTTAGTTCATTTTATTTCTTGTAATGAAATGTTACAACTTTACAAAATATATACCGTATAAATTTACAATAACACCGGTTATCAGTAAAACGTGAGGTATAAAATATATCCGTAGTTTAAAGTTTGAGGTCATAACAAATCAAAACTCGGGAAACTCAGAGAAAACCGTAACGGTCTTATCATCGCGAACCGATATAGGACTTTTTTTAAGTTTATAGTATTAAAAGTTTGCCTTAACCTTAGGAATATTCATGAAAATTATCCCTACAAAGTAGTAGTTCTTTTATTTTTTTCTTAAATTGATTGATTGATTTCTTTAAATAAAGGGAGTGGTTCCAAATTGGATATATCTGTTGGAGATATTATTTTGTTCCATAGATGAGGGACACGATAAGCTATTCTAAATTGTTCATACTTTTTCTTATAAAAAGGCTCATTCAATAAGTCATGAGCTCGGGTCGTATATTTATTTGGTGGTTTCAAAGTAAAAATGTTGTTGAAAATGTGAGGACATTCTCAACCTCGTTCCCAAGATATTTTTCCAAGGAAAGGCGGAACTTACCTCGTCTAGACATAATTATCTGATATATTTGTTTTATTGAAATTGGCCCCGGCAAAAGCCTATCATATGGTCTAATATACCAGGGTATTAACTGAGCGCCTTATAAGCGAATTAATATTCTGGGGTCGAGGTTGAGGACTTTCTTTAAGTTTGCATTTAAAAGCAAACAAAATAACATTGAAAATATTTTGTTCGAATAGTGTTATTATTCGATTTCATCATTTTAGGAAAATTGTTTCCGTTTAATTTCATTTTTCCTGTAATTTCTTTTAAAACTTGTCAGGTTTTCTTTGAATCATTTTTATATTTAGATACTAATTTAGTGGTTGTTGTTTTGCCTTTCGCTTAAGTTTTTCGCTTAAGTTTTTATAGTTTTTATATTGCATTTCAGTTTCATAAGTTTTTTTTTAAGATATTTTATATAGAGTTTTTGCTTTTTTACTAATCCATGGTTTTTTAATGTCTTTGATTTCTTTTTTTCTAACGGAAAGTGCTTATTGTAAAGTTTTAAAAGGTTTTCTAAAAAAATATTGTAAAGTGAGTTTACGTCATCCGTTGTTGGCAAGATAGACCAAAAAGATTCTTAGACCAATCGAGTTGATCTAGTTCTTCCTTAAACATTTCTTTATTCAAATGTGTTTTCGCTTTGTTATTTCAATACTTTTTTATATCTATATTGTTTGAAACGTTTATTGCAGCAAAGATAGGAAAATGGTCAGGAATACTTGATTTTAAAATGCCTTTTTTAAGTGAAGTTTCAAAAATTAGGTTTGTAAAAATATTATCGATCAAAGTTGCACTATTATTAGTTACTCTAGTAGATTTATTAATTAATGGAACAATTCCATATTGAAAAAGATTGTCGTAAAATTCTCTAGTCAGTGGGCTTTCTTCATACTTTAAAGCATTTGTCTCCTATCATAAAGTCTCCTAGCACAAACAATCCTTTTTTTTCTCATTTGAAGATGCGTTAAAAATTTTCTACAGAAAAGCGTTAAAGGTAACTGAGTTGCCATTTGGAGGCCTATAGCAGTTTGATATTATAAAGTTCTTTTTATGTTTATCTATTATTTCAATAGAGACAGAATCTCGCTATCGCAGTCAGAAACACTTAAGTCATTTCTAATTTTGTATAATAGATCATTTCTTACATAGATTAGAACACCACCTCCTTTCTTATCTTGCAAATTTTTCTTTCGAGGTGAATTGCGTCATAGTTAGGAATTTGATAGTTAGAATTTTCACAAAAAGCTTTATCACTTGACCAGGTCTCGCTAAGAACAAATAACATTAAAAGATTAAAACTTTCGAATTTAGCTTGAATACTTCTATAAATTCTCATATTTTTTAAGATCCTTTAGATATACAGGAATTTTATTTTCACACAAATAACCAGTTTCATAGTTTTCCCTGTTTAAATCATAGTAAAAATTCAAATCGGGGTCTATTTCATCTTGATTATTTGCATCAGTTATAAAAGGGTTAAAACTTAGATTTTTAAAGTTCAGTTGGATCCATTTCATTTTTTATGCAAAATAATATGTATATTAGAATCTTATTCGAGTGTGCTAAATCGCGTGCCTCGCGTGCCCTACGTGCCTTACGTGCCCTCGTACCTAATGTGCCCCGTGCCTTACGTACCCTCGTGCCCTTGTGTTCTTTTTTCCCGCGTGCCCTCGTGTCTTTTTTTTGCTCGTGCCCCCGTGCCTTTGTTTTGCTCGTGCCCTCGTGCCTTATTTTTGCTCGTGCTTTCTTGCTCGTTTGCTTTTTTGCTTTGAAAAAATTTGAATTTCAAATTTAAATGCATTAGTCAAATATAGATTATTAGTCAAGCCGAAGTAGTCAACACCTGTGTTTGAAAATACTGGTAGACCAACCTCTAACCGATAGGCTGGCAAGTTTGCCATGTAAGGAGTTGGTTGTTTTGCATGTTTTTTCCTTGCATGTCAAGCACGACTTTATCATTGTCTCTACAGCCTTTCTCCCTTTAATTATCCAATATGTTTCTCGTAGTAGTTATTGCGAGTGTATGTTCAGTTCCAGCATAGGCTTGATCTATATGAGTAATTTGAATAAACAAGTTTACAACATGGTCGTTTGGGAGTAGGATTGTTTTTAGGTATTTGTTTACTACTCCCTCGGAGGCATTTTCAAATCTTCAATTTGTTCGAGGAACTTCGTCTTTATCTAAAAATAATCACATCACAATCACAGATCGAATGGGTATCGATACTTATGCACCATATTTTTAAAAAAATATCCTATTAATAATTTTGTCAATTAAAGAAGAAACCAGGAAAAAACATGCAAAATAACTCATTCTGTAGCTTAGAAATGATCACAAAGCAGCACATCGGGTTTCATACCCGATATATGAATTCAACACTATCTACTTATGTTCGAAAGTTGCTTTCTTCGGAACTAAACTTATAAAAATTCTGAATTTTTTACCAGATGCTTTTATGCTTTTCGAGATTACGTGCATAAGTACTTTTTAATTTCAAATGTTCCCCTGTACTTAAAGCTTCCTAATAATATATAGATAATATCTTGCATGTTATAGAACGTGTAGGTATCCCTTTCTATTTGAAACTAGAGATATAAAAGTTTCGATGATTTCCTTCGACTTTTGAACTGCGGCTATTGAAAAAAATTAAACAAAGTTTCAAACACAGACCTAACAAATTGTTTGATATAATTATAAAAAAATTGTTATAGAAACCAAAAAAATATGCAGTCTTCTTCAAAATGTACAAAACTTTCAGATATACAAATAGTTTGTTGCAGAAAGTTTTGTATATTTTTTATAAATAGTAAATTTGATTTTCAGTCTGCAATTTTTGATCAATTTTTTTCAAATCCACTTCAAATCCAATTGTTGTATCAAAATACTTAATATTTTGAATTTTTTTATACGAAATAACTTAAAAATCTTTACCAATTTTTAGATCTTTATCTATTTATGGATCCATTGCCATCTAAACAAACTCTTAAACCAGCACTTTTCCTAGGGAATTTATATATACTGCATAAATTGTGCTGGATAGTAGTATGACACCTAAGTTCTCAAGTTGTTTTTATTCAATAATAAATATAAGTGATAACCAACGAAGCAGATAAACAAAAGGGACCTTACTCTCATCTACGACGACGACGTCAACGAGAACGTGACTATTTAAAAATGATGTATATTCTATATAAAGAGATATGCAGGAATTTTGACGGAGGGGAATTCGAACCCACGACCTTCCCGTTAGATCCGGGACGCTCTAACCGCCTGAGCGATCTCACCGATATTAACTTAAGTGACTTATGTCACATTAAGCGAAAACCGCACGATGAATAAACGGCAGTTCGAATCCCTCTATTCCAGATTTCTGCACGAAGGGGAACGGGAGCCAGTGATATCACGAACTCCATAGTATCACACCGATAGTACGGTAAAACGTCAATATTTTGTTGATAGAAAATAAGTTAAAAGTTAAAATAAAGAATTCCAACTTATCAAAATGTTTGCAAATAATGATATTTTGCTGAGGCTTTATTAAAAAATGGTTTAAAGTTCTACAACATGAATAATTTTTAAAGAGTGCTGCTAATTTGCTAAGGTAGGTAATAGGCAACCAACTTATATCAATAAATAACTTCTTTTGTTCAAAGCAACGTTTTCGTCGCCGTTGTAGATGATTAGGGTCCCTAATAACTGCTATATGTAACAGAGGTGATTTATTGGAACATAAATTTGATTAAAGTTTTATTATAAAATATTTTTGTTTATATATAAAGCTATACTGTTGTATATAAAACTACTAAACTTACTTAGGGGGTGTTGATGTAAAAAAAACGTCCTTTTAAATCGAGGCCCTCGTTTGTCGAGATCTGACATACTTTAATTATCCATTACTAATAAGATTTGATTTTATATGATAGAATAGTGATATTGCTGTTATTAATATGTGCTTTAAAATGTTGCATTGTAGGATTGTCTGGGACATCTCAAGAGTACAATACCATTAAAAAGTTGCTAATAGTTATACAGTTTCAGTATTCTCATAAGTAATAATTTTTTTAATGATACCCCAGGCATTCCCACAATGCATTATTTTAAAGCACATGTTAATAGCGGCAATATGGTCGTGATTATGAGCAATTTTCCAAATGGTGGAAATAGACAATGAGAGAGATTGGAAAATTGAAAACTTTTTTCACAAATATCTCAAAAACAGTACACAGAACGTTGCTCAAATTTTGTCAGCATTTTAAGGTACAATTGAGGTAGTATTATTTTAAGAATTTCGAACGTTTTGATTAATTTTAGAATTAACCAAAAGTATGTAAAATCGTTTTTATGATTTATGAAAGTACGATCTATTGGCTCGATCTATTGGCTTGGTCGACTTATAGAATAACTTGAAAAATGTTAAACCACGTGGTTTTACAGACTAGTGCTCAGTCCTAACGGGACAACTTTCTTTTTTTCGTTCAAACGCGGAAAAACGAAGAAAATCACTATTCAACTTCATTTTGAAATTGTGAATTTAGGTGAAATTGCTAGTTTTTCTCGTTTATTATTTCCTTGATTGTAGTGGTATCCTTTCATTTCACAAAATTTCAATGACGATTATTTTTTTTGTACAAAACAGATGAGTAAGGTACCTTTAATATGTTCGCCCAGATATCAGTTTGAAAATATTCCCTTATATTGTGTGAGTATTTTGAAATATTTGATATTCCTGATCACGTGTGCCAAGTATTTTTACAGGACTAAAAAACATCTAATGTCTCGCGTTTATTATTCTGCAAAATAACTTGAGTAAAAAGTTTTGTCTATTTTGTATAGATGTTTTGGTTTTTGACGAAGAGCGTAAAAATAGAACAAGGCAGAGTGCCTAATTCAGGTATCATAGGGAATTTTTCTAGCTCTGGGTGGTCTATAGTTTACAATTTATAATAAATTTACAGCTTAAAGGAAATGTGTCGCGAAACAAAGCTATGGCCATTAAATTTATGTTTTTTATCACGTTACACGTGGTCTATTATTTGATAGTTTCAATAGTGTCTACAAAAAATGTAAACATACGAAAATAAAGCAGTTTGATTGGTTATTAGCTAGACGACACATTCCCTTTAACGAATGGTACACGGTACTGACTTTCATTATTGGTATATTTGTTTTCCATCCAGAAGCCTGTAAAGCATGTGAATGTCGTGAAATAGATTCATCTTGTTTAGAAATAGAGCGGGATAAAGAACAGGGAACATGTGTAATTCTACGAATCTTAGCACGCATGACAAAAGACAATCTACATAATACGCATGACTATAAACTTAGTCAGCGGACGACTAAAACAAAACCCGTTTCGGATTCTTGATGGGTTCCCGTTGAGTTCTGCTGGGTTCTCCGTGGTTTCTACTAGTTTCTACTGGTTTCTGCTGGGTTCACGAAATAGTAAACGCGATGTCTATTCACCTTTTTTATAAAAGAAAAAAATCGCATAAAAAGGAAAAACTATAGATAGAGCAATAAAGGACAAAAAAGTATAAACTTTATTCCGTCCTAATCTATATCCAAATTTTTCACAGAAGAAAAGATTGAATGCTGATCTACGTTATTTTATTTCCTGATACGAATATAATTTTTCTTTTTTTTTTATTCATTTTTTCTTTTATAAAAAAAATAAAACTTATTGCTGATACAATAATATGAATTAAGTCTAAAGTAAACGATTTGGTTAATTTTGGATATTTATCTTTATTATCAGATATTTTAACAAAACGTATAGTACTAAATGAAGTAAATGTAATTACAAAAATATTTAGCGTCCTGTAAACGTCCTGAGAACGTCCCGAGAACCTCTATTAAGCATTTTTTGAAAAAGTTCTAAAAAACGAGCCTCATTAAAAATTGAACACCATTCCAGACATTTTGATAGCAAAAGTATCAAAAGTAATACTAATTGATTTAAATTCACTATTTAAAGTTGCAGTAATATCAAAGTTTTATATTGGTCCCCTGATGTTCCTATGAATGTCCAGGACGTTGGAACCAAGAAAGGATCTTTAGCGGACGTCCCCAAGATGCAAACTAAAGATAATTATTCAAACTAAAGATAATTCTAAGTATATTGTTTTTAAATAAGTCGATAAATAAATCTGCTTGGCCATATTCCAGAAAATGCTTGTGAAAGCTTGATAGTTGATTTTTGTTTTGTGGTTCTTCGGATAAGTTGGTTGTTCATCTCTAAAATACATAAAAAGCATTGGATACAATGAAACTACATTGTCTAGTTACTAATGTAGATTTGACTGGCATGGAGTATTTACAGCTTGATATTTAAAAGGTAAAGAAACCCTAAAAATGATTTTTTGATATGTTAAAGAAAAAACTTTAATATTTTCTGAATTGCTATATGAAACTGTGTTACTATCCAATAAAAAACATTTCAAGGTTTCTTTCCTCTTTAATGTATTGGTTCTCTTTTTAAGTTGTTAGTTTTTTATGTTATAGTATAACAAGAGTATAATAATGACAGTTCTAGAGTATTTTTAACATGCTTTATGAATAGGAAGAATTAACCACCAGAATTAACACGTGATATGGTTACAAATAAACCAGCATACCAGTGGTATTATTTCACGTCCAGACACATTCATTATCAAATATTCCAATACCTACTTTAACAGCAGTATGTATTTTATAACAAAAATTTAAAAAAAACTTAGTTATCACTTAGCGTTACAGGAATTATGAAATGCTTAAAAATGACATTAGGCACTTTAAGATTTTAAAACGCCAACAACAACTGCAACGTCTGTAAAACAATGAAAGTGATTAGCTCTTTAGAAAAGAAACTTAAGTTTAATTACTGTTGTGTTAATTAGAGGGTAATTAAGTTTAAGCTTGACGTTTTGAGTAAACTTCATTTATGACTTTTTAACGTTTTTATAAAACGTGAACAAGTTAAAAACGTAAACACAAAAAATTAAATTTAGTATCTTAAAAAAACTCAAGTCTCATTATGTTTGAATGAACTATTTTTCTGTCAACTTTACCAAACAGTTTATATCCCAAAATTTCTAAGACAGCAATTTTCTTGCATAAAAACTTCCTTCGATCTTGTCGTTGCGGTTGTCGTTTTAGAATCTTAAACTCCCTATTAGGATTTTACACAAACGCAATGCTTAAAACTGTGTTACGGCGTACAATCGTCGTATGGCCTTACGTTGCAAAGGGAGAACTAGTATGTGGCACTGTTTTTTGTTTTACAAGAGAATAGAAAAATAATATCTATGGCAAGCTGCTTACAAATTGATATCTTGATAAAATGCAAGAGCTAAATGAGCTTTATAAAGAAATGCTTGAAATTACTGCGCATATTCATTTTCTTATATTGAGTCAAACTTTTCAAAGCATGACTTAACAAAGTAAGTAAATTCTCCAACTAACTTGGCTGACTATTCGTCCATATATCAAGACGGGACCAAGGCTAGTTCTACTAGTGTTCTGCAGACTAACACTGCATAAAACTAAGATAATTTTATATAAGGAATAATATTGTCTATTGTGAAACATAACGACTCTATACATTTATATAATGACTTTAAAACATGGCATGTAGACTATATATGCAAAAGTAATAATTACGAGCATAATTTAAGGTAGTATCGATAACTCAATTGTAAAATATTGCCTTATTAATCGTTTCTCATATTATTGTAACTTGTATAATTTATTTAGTTAGGTAAAATTTAGATAAAACAAATATCACAAATATCACAAATATTAACTAAATAACGATCAAAAATCCACTAAAATCTTGTACTTTCAAATTTGGTTGTAAACCAGTGTTAGCAATTACAGTGGAGAGACAAAGTATCTCCTAAGCTACAGATGGTTAAAGAATCTATATGTTCGTAGTTCTTTTTTTACCATTAATAGTAATATTCGTAGAACTATGTTGCACAACGTCAGATTCTTTACAAATTCTAATATTCACCTAAAGTGTAATCATCTGGAAACTCTTTTATGAGCACTGACTTCATAAGACATCAGAGGAGTGAAGATTGTGGTATCAGATCAGAGACTGCTAATATTAAAAAATTATGAAGCTGTTCTAATAAAATTATTGTTATTTGATAAAAGGATTTCTGGAAGATAATCGAATAGAAAAAGTTATAATATTACCGTATTTTTCAGTTTATTCAGGATCGCTTTAAAGGTTTTAAAAATTAGCCATCTCATCAATATCCATTTCATAACTGAAGGGCTCCAATACTGTTATCTTGGGGTCAACGGGGTCAGATTCAGCAATGAAGGGCTCCAATACTGTTATTTTGGGCTCGATGGGGTCAGCTTCAACTGGAGTGCCAACCGCTTGTTCTAACTCATCGCTGGTAAAGTCTACTAATGGTGAAGCAATTTCGCCTGGATTTCCGGTTAATTCTGGCATGCCAGCATCAGGATCATCTATGATTTCTTTAAAGAAGGATAACACAGTATTTTGTAGTATTTTGTTAACTTTTAGGTAGCCCTTGGAGAGACACATAACTTCATAAAAGATTACTAAGTTTGAATTTTATAGACCGTGAAACGCAGCAGTATTACTTTTAACAAATATTTAAACAAACAAATTTTAATATAAAGTTAATTCTTTATCTAGCTATTATTCCCCAATGATGTTGATATTTTGATCGTTAATTGTCTTTAACGAAATCCCCATAGTGGGATCCAATTCGGTCATCATAATCTCGATTTAGGGACGGATTAAGGGACAGATTTAGGGATGGATTTAGGGACGGATCAATCAGTCAATCAATCAATCAATCAATCAATCAGTCAATCAATCAATCAATCAATCAATCA
>JAYJMI010167976.1:0-10074 GCA_036873855.1 Sarsia tubulosa
GGAAGTAAATGTAGGAAGTAAATGTAGGAAGTAAATGTAGGAAGTAAGGAAGAACTGTTTTCAATTTGGGTTTTTACGCTCCTCATCAAGAAAATTTTATTAGAAGGAATTATAAAAAACTGTTCCTTTAGAAACATAGCTTGGCGAAGCATATCATCTGGTTCCCTGACGGAATTAGCAAATGCAATAGATTTAATAACCTATATCACTTTGGGTGTCGTTAAATTTTGTAAAGAATATAAATTGATGCAATATATTTTAACGAATATAAATGGTAAAATTGATAAATAAAAACATGGATTCTTTAACAGCATATTCGGTAAGATAGCCTTCGACTTTAGCTGTAAATCAAACTTGAAATTAAGAGAATTAACTTGATTTTCCCAATATCTAATGTTTTATTAGCCAATTTATTTTAACGAATTTTTAACTATGTAATTGTCTTTGGATACAGCACTCAACTCGCATATAATATATGAATAAATAATAAATAAGTACAAGAATCGACTATTAGAAGTTATCGTCAATGCTTAAAAGTATAATCGAAATTATTGCTTTCGCATAAATTATCGACAAACTGTGTTTTAAAGTAATTAAACAAATAAATAGATTCATTAAGGTTACCATAGACAATGTTGTTCCTTCTAATAAAAATTATTGTCCTAATGATATGACAAAATACTAGATCCAGATCGGACTAGAGTATATGTTCTAATAGGAACCATTAGTATACAATTTGACTACACGGAATATTCAATTCACGGAATATTCAAAGATATTTGTTTTCTTCCTACCTATATCTTATTTTTTCTGTCTCTAAACAACTAATCTAGTCTAGATTCGAAGCAGCATTAAAGCAGACTTGTAATCTAGCAGCAAAAAGGTTTTATTGCAGAAATGAGTAAGTTTGTATCTTTACTGTCAGATGTATTCGAACGTAGTGGATGTATTTGTGTATAGAGCTGGTCCAAAATAACTCAATGGCACAAATAATTTAAACTTAACATACCGTATTTTAAATATCGTAAACCTCCGACTATAAGCCCCCCGTATAAAAGCCCACCAAAATTGGTAACAAAATTTTCCTTCCATGTATAAGATCCCCTGTGTATAAGCTCCCCCATGTATAAGCCCACTCAAAAATGTAAAAAATAAATGAAATATATGGTAAAATAGTTGGAATAAACAACAAGTATGATAAATTGTTTGCTTATCGGTATAAAAATAAAGTTTTTCTTAACAGTAATTCCATTCCATGTATAAGCCCTCCGCCCTCCCCCCTCCCGTATATAAGCCCTCCCATGCATAAGCCCATACAAAAAGTGCTTACGAAAGTGTATAAGCCCTGGTCTTATAGTCGGAGGTTTACGGTAGTTCAGAATACTAGTGGTATTACCTGTTTTGGTCCCTTCTAGAAATAATGTGTACGGTTTTCGTAATATGCCAAACTTGTTCACTCACTTACTTCCTTAAGATTGAAGTTGTTTATAGTGCTAATTAAAGAAAACATATATCGGTAAGATAAAACAACCAAACAAAAAACAATTAAAACTTGCAATTTCATACTAGGATATATAGAAAAATATTGTTCTTACAGAACATGCGTTTAAAAACAAAATTGATAAATAAAATCAATCAATTTCTGTTACTTTCAGTTTTGAAAAGTAGGCTATAGTATATAAACAGCTGGCTCCTGGATAAACTGTGTAAATCACTATAATGAAAGGAATAATAAAAAAGAACAACTAAAGCTCATACTTACAAATTAGGATGTAGCTTATTTCTTCTTAAAATATTACGATTAAGACTGGGCAAGAGGCTGTAAACCCACGTCGTTTAACATTTGTCATTTGTATTTCCAATATTTTAAGATCATCCCATAAAATGATGTTAGAAATCGTATTTTTTTTTATCTAAAAATGAGGAACTGATTGAGTTCGAATCCGCCTTTTATCCTCTGATCCACAGTCGGTATATGTGTCGGTGTAGTTGTTGATGTAGTTGTCGTTGTAGTTGTCGGTGTAGTTTTCAGTATAGTTGTAGGAATAGTTGTCGATGTTGCTGTCGGTATTGTTGTCAATATAGTTGCCGTTGTAGTGGTCGATATAGTTGTCGGTGTAGTTGTTGGTGTAGCTGGTTGAAACATACTAAATTACATGGTTTGTAGAAATATGGTTCAGAAACTTGTATAGTTTTTTGAGGCTATATCAAGTCATAATCATTTAGCTTGCATTGGTAGAAATGTCATTCTCATCAGCTTTATTTTTTTATATGATTGTGGTTGAATGTAATCATTTTCAATGCTGCCAGGTTTCCATATTCCTGATTCTACCTAGAAAAAAATGTTTGGCAGCTGTGTCTTCTATCTCCAATGTTATCAATATGTATATTTAAAGTGAATGTGTAGTCTATCTTATAACTTATCAGTCTGCTTAATTGTCGTATGTTTGCATTTTTTTCGACGCTATTAAAACTTTCAAGTACAAGTCTTCTTCTTGCCACGTGTAGCGTGATATAAAATATTAATTTAATAAACAATGCATTTATTTTTTTGTCGAGTCAAAAAATTGACCAGTGCTTTTTTTTCGTGATGCTCGATGCTAATTCGCGATGTTAAAAGTATGACCTTACTAAACTTCACGAAAAAATACTCCTAATAGATTGTAGATTGATTATTTTTGCTTCTCTTAAACGTTTGAGTTTATTACTTAAAAGTTACATAAAATCAAAACTTTTTAACCCCCTTTTTATTGGGTGAATTTAATGACCTTTCAATTATAAGCACTGGGAAAAAAAATTAGTCATTTTCTATTTTCTAATTTGTAAGAAAATCACCTTTTTGAAAAAAAAACGCAGGTAGCGTACGAAACCTGGTTTTCAAAATGCTTCTGTGGGGTTATTTCTAAGCTTTAGAATGAGATATTTAGCACAGTTCTTCCTTGCCCACATCTATTATTTAGTGTCAACATTATAAATAGAATGAAAAGATTTGTGCAAGTTTAGCCTTTTGTATACTATTTTTTAAGTTACCAAAGAATTGTGCTAATCCTATTCCTCCGGGGGGATTCAGCCTCTTCTTCCAGAATGTTTTTAATATCTCAAAAGGAAAACACGCTGTACCCCTGCTGTTTTGTGACTTTTATTATTTATATATTATGCACAAATTCTGAAAACTATAGGCCATCGGCTATTTCGAAAAAAAATTATGAATCATTTGTCAAAGGACATTGTCAAAATCAACATTTTCACTATTAAAAATGGAAAAAAGTATATCAGCTTTAACTTTTTTATTATTTCCTCAAACATTATCAAACTTTCACACGATGTTAATTATCTTATTATCTTAATTGTGAGTATACACGTATATATGCAGTGTATCATTTTTGATGACGTTAGCTTGAATTATGTATATAATAAAATATAAAATATAGTTAAATAACAGTTCTCTTTCATAGGTAGCAGAAATTTGCTTACAGAACAGATAGAAATTTATCAATTCTTATCAAGAAAAAAAAATCTTGAAATAGGAAACAAAATTTCTTGATGATTTTACTTTCTTATAACAAGAAAGTATTGTCTTAGTAACAGAGTAAGATTTGTAGCTTCATCTTAATTTTTTGAAAAGGATAACTGGTGTTATAAAAAAGGAAAAAAAGGTTTCAGTAAAGAGAATGTCTTATTATTCTATTAACGGATATATTATTATTTTTATATTGTTCTTCTTTAGGGACATGAAGACACTGAAATGGTGATTAGAAAATTGATCAGCAATATAATGTCAATGACTGTATCAACAAAAGAAGAGGTTCTGGTGATGTGTGGTTATCGTATTGTCAATAGATTCCCTACAAATCATATGATGAAAGCAATTGTGATGTAATTGGGGTTATATTACCTTTTAAGAATTGGGAATTTTGCTGTGTAGCTTATTTAAACATGAATTAAATTCTAATTTTGTTACCTTAGTAAAACTCAGTGTTTTTTTAAAACCTTTTTCTTAAAATATTATAGGATTTTTTTTTCTTATTTCAAGAAAAGATGTCTAACTGTCAATTAAGAACGGTTTTTCTTAATTTAAGAAAAAGTATTTTAACTTTCCAAACACGAATTATTGTTTCTTATTTTAAGAAAAACATTCTCGCTGTTCTGACAAGAAAATTATTTCTCAAAACACAAGAAAATTAATTCTTAAAACAAGATATATTTTACTTATTGCAAGAAAAATTTCAACTAAATTTTAAGAAATTTTTATTCTTATTTTTATTTCTTATTTTAAGAAAATATTTCTTGCTATTCTGACAAATAACCGTTTTATTTTAAAATAACCGGTTTTTTTCTTGTTTTAAGAATTAAGGAATTTGCTGTGTATTGTTTCAAAGGAAATACTTATTTTGAAAGTTTTTCACTAAAATAGGTGCTCTAAGACTATAACTGTTTCAAAGCAACAACTTATTTAGCCCTTAGAACACCTATTATTTCAAAGGAGATATGAAATTTTCTAGAACACATCACTTTCCATAGGAATCTCTTTTTGTTTTATAAAACACCTAGTATTTTAAAAAAGGCTGCTTTCGGAAATATCTTAGAACACAGACGTTTTCAAAGGAGTACAAGTTCTTAGAAAACCTATTTCTTAGAACACATATGTTGACTGCTTTCGCATTTATAACTATGGTTTCATGTTACTAAATATTTTTTGACATAATATGAATTGTTAACGTTTTCTTAAAATTGCGTTTTTATTCCAGGACTGCTACTCAAGAAATAATGCAAGAAATAATGTCAGTTTGTTTTTTCAACGCAGTAAAATATAAAAAATCGAGAGAATACAAATTAAAGAACATCTTACAAAAAATAGGTAAGCCATTTTGCATGTCTAAGTAGAATATAGCAGTAATAAAGTGTTTATTAAAGAATTCATCCAGCTATGTTGTTGAAATATGTATTTTGTACGTTTAGGAAAGAAACTTGCTTCAAAGTAGAAACAGTGAGGCTTTACCAATTTTACCTGTTCATATAAAATAAATAGAGTGTGCTTTCATAACGTTTGAATGTATTTTTGTACAAGAACTAGAAATGTCGCATATAGGTACACTTTTCTGTTGTTATTATTAACAGGCTAGCAAGAAAATGTCATGGCGTGCAGGCCCAGAACTAGTTACGAAAATCTATGAATTCAACATTTCCAATGCAAAGACCATAATGGGACACGAAGGTTGTAATATTACCATGTTAAAAAAAATTGTTGGTGTTATGGACATTTTCTGTGATACAAAGTCATCAAAAACAACTTGCTTTATTAAAGTACAAGCATTATACATTTTTATATGTGAAAAGGTTTATTCTGAAATTCAACAAATAATAGAGAAGCAAAATTTGTTGCCTCTTACACCAAATTATCTGAAAGCATTCAACGAAACAATGAAATACCAATACCAAAACAAATCACAGGTTAACGAAATTACTTCATGGCGTTCAAAACAAAAAATTATTACGAAATTTTATGAATTTGACATATGTTATGCTAGCATTATTATCGGAAAGAAAAGATGTAACATCAACAGATTAAGAAACGTTGCTGGTGTTCTGGAGGTGATATATGACGTAGAGACTTCGTCAACAATTTGTTCCCTTGAAGTAGTAGCATCTAACCTTAAGGCCTGCGAAGAAGTGTATTCTAGAATTCAAAGATCTATCGGAAGTCTTGTTACGAAAATCTATGAATTTGACATATGTAATACTGGTATTATTATTGGAAAAAATGGGCGTAGTATAAAGTTGTTACGTAAATTTGAAGGCGTTATAAAGATTAATTACGATACAGTGACATCACCAACAACTTGTTTTCTTGAAGTACAAGCATTATACATTTCTGCGTGCGAAGAGGTTTATTCTGAAATTCAAAGATTGATAGCGAAACACAACAGCACATCCATAGTAGCAAAAAGTCGAGAAATATTTATTGAAGCTAAAAAGCGTGAAAATAAAATAGTCCTTACACTTTATAATGGTAAGAAAAATATCGCAGTTGTTGTCTACTTGACTGGACGTCAGAATATCTATTTATTTGACCGTTTTGAAACAGATGAAAATTTCTTAGAAAAAGTTGATGCTAATCATAGAAAAACACTAAATAATGTTTTCACAAACTTTTCAGATAATGGTATAGGAAAAATATTTAAAGAGGCATTGAAATCTGTTGATTTCTCTAAGAATCCTGAGCTAGAATTAAAGTTTTTTCCAGGAAAACTCATATTCCTTGGACCAGGAAGATATAAACGTAAAACATTATATCGAGAAAGGGATGGAAGTGTTGAATGTCTTTTGCAAACACCTTTTGTCACCTTCTTAAATCCATTATTTCGTGATCAGTTACTTACCAGTATGGAAAGAAATAACTATTACAATGTCAATAAAGATAAACCAGAAATGTTTACATTAGTCTACCTTTACTCCGAAGCTAAGAAGGAAATGTTCAGTGTCAAACTTGCGCTGGACGAAAACCTTGATGAGTATAAGGATTTGAAAGACGATATCCGCATAACAGATATAAAAAAAGAAGAGATTGTGCGTGTTCTTAAAGCAACTACAGTAGGAGAAGTTTTATTTGGAACAGAATCAGTTAAAATTATTTATCGCAAGCTTGCATTGTTATTACACCCAGATAAAAACTTCCATTTTGGTTCTGCAGAAGCTTTTAGTAAACTACAGCATGCGTATAACACTATTAAAGACGGAAAAAGTAAATCAACAATGGCTTTGAATATTAAACAACCTGTATTCGATTCGAGAGGTAAGCCACCAAAAGTTATTTCAGTTGCAACTGGTAAAACAAAGTTGTGCACTGTTACAATGTTTAGCGATGCTGTTCTTGATTTAAGGGCATCTATTATATCTTATGGAAAAGATTCTGAATTAAGTCGACGTGTAAAGAATGTTCTAGATAAATGCTGGGAGAAACGAGATTTACTAGGAGGAATTAACAGTCCTGGTAATGACAGTGGGATCTACATTGACTGCATAAAACAAATCACAGCACAGCATATATGGGTAAAAGAAATTACCGTTAGTAGTGGTTCCTTTCTGTTCGAAGTCACTTTGAATGAAATTAGAGAAAAGATAAATCATCAACCAGATTGGGAAGAGTGTATTGAAATCAATTTGAAATTTCTTCTTGAAGAACGTGATTGGCGTTGTTTAACTGCGACAGATCTTGTGGAAGAGTTTCTAAAGATTAAGAAAGAATGGGAAAATATTTGTCCACGTTTATAAAAATTGTTTGAATCACAATCAATAGTCGTTTTCCCTTTTTTAATAATATTTTTTTCCATCGTTGATGTTTTGAGAGCGTTTTTGTTATCCTAATGCAATATGATTAAATACGAAATGCTATATTGTTAAATAAGATTTAATAATTTGCGAAAGTATGAGTTCAAAACTACGTGAGTTTTCTTCTTTTCTTTTTCTTATTAATCACTTTTTAGAGTCGAAACATTTATAGTTAGTTTTCCTAAAAAATAAAATAAATTGAAAAAAACTAAACTAAAAAACTGAAAAAAAACGTTTTTTCGAAAATCTATTCTTTTATGTATTTTTATATATTACTTTTTTAGGTTGTTATTTAATGTGTGATAAGTTCTATATGCCATATCTTATTAGATATATATATAAGCATAGACTCCAGAGTGACTCGTATTTCTGGAGTCTATGATAAATTTATAACTTTTTAAAGTTTAATATAATAGCTATAACAGTATATATGTCCAATCATAGTAACAGTCAAGTGTGTTAGTGGTGTTTATGTAAAGGATTCCAGAATTCAATTTGATCTTATCATGAATCCACCTTGCTCTAAAGCCTTATACCGGGAAGGTCACCCGATACTGAAATACACTAGGGGATTTGAACTCGCACATTTTTGCCCTTAACCATTTAACCACAGCTGCTATAGACGGTAAATATAGATGGGATAAGCATGACAAAAAAATACCAGTAAATCATCACTAGACATTTGATCAACATTTTCCCATTTCAAGAATACACTATCCATTGGAGCGTTTCAAGCACTTACCAATGGGTGTCTACTTTAAGGGTAGAAAGTAATGCGAAAGAAACTCCTGCATTATTTTTTCTTCATATTTATAATTTTTTTTGTTTTTCTAGGTTTGGACAGTTTGCTAGTTTTTTTATTATTCATAGAAAAGGGTTTCCCTTATCGAACCCCTTCCTGCTCTTTTCTTAAAATTCGAATAAAACTGATCATTTCTGCTAATAAGTAAAAAGCGACGAGGAGAATCTTTGTTGGTATAAAATAAATGTTATAAATGTTGCTTTCTATTAAAACAGCACATTATTGATTGATTCATTGATTTTTCATAGAATAAATATTTGAAATTTTAAAAATTATGTGAATCTTAACTCTTGAAAGATTTTTCTTATTATTTTCTTCCCACCAATGAGCTTTAAATAGGGAGGAGAAAGAGCTTTATTAAATCTTTTATACTATTTAATTATGTCTTTTATAAACACGATTCACCTAAATATAAAGCTTGTTAACAAAATTCTTGCAACGAATACAAAATTTCAGTAGAAAGTGTCGTAACGAAAACTTATGACCCAATTTTGAAGAGAAATAGACAAACCCATTCCCCGATAGTTTGCTTGTGCTAATTTGCTTCGACTCTAAATTTGTTTGAGATGAAAAATTTAAAAGAATATATAATATCTCACCTAATAGAGCCAATAATACTCGAAAATAAAGAGTAAGATAACTAAAGTTCTGCACGGTAGTTTTACTCTCCTGATTCTCAGTAGCCTTATCATTGTGATATCCACACAGTAATTTTCAAAATTCAAGAGCGTGATGTCACGAGATATAGGGGATTCAGTTCTCGATCTTTTTATTTATATTTTAACCATATATAGAAAGATTCATTGAGATGTTACAAAATAAATTGATTTCTTTTGATTCTTTAATTACTTTTTGATCGCATTTCCTTTACAACAACTAAACACCAGAGTTACAATTTAAAAACTTAGTAGTCGTTAGTTAACAAGCTTTGCAACAAAAGAAATCATAAAGCTCGTTCTCCTCCTATTTGAAGCTCATTGTTCCCACAAAGTAAGTATTTGCTGTCCTTTGATAGAATAAAGATATAGGATGAATAAAATACTAAAAGGTATAACTCCGAGTGAGATCTTTAAGGCATTAATATAAATGTAACCCATGTAAAAGTAATAGTTCCTCAAAAAAATGACAACTAAACAAATACACACAACAAGCTTAAAGGTACTTACTCAGGTGAACCATTTTTAGAACCTAAATTAGACTAAATTAGAATTTATGTATTGTAAAGAGCAGTTAGGAGTCAACCTAAAATGAAATTTGATTCAGCCGATTAAGTAAAATAACTCTGCTTCTTGTTTTCTTTTGTTTACCGTATTTGAAATTCAAATATTTCAACAACTACACATAGAATTTGGCTCAATTTTTTACAAGATGCTATTGAAATGGAAATCTTGCAGTTTACAAAATAGGGATTAGTTATTTTGGCCAAAACAGAATTTTTGACATGTTTTATTCAAATACTTACATGTACATAGCACCTCTATCTATAACATCGAGTAAATTTTCGCTATGAGAAGATCGGTCGCGCTTTACCTTCCTCTCTTGCAAAAAATAATTCTAGGAACGATGCACATACCATTTAGTACCTCAAATCTATGACACAGTATACTTATAATATTTGGCAACCTTTTAGAAAAGCCATGCGAATAAACATTATAGCTAGGAATCAAAAACTTTAAAAACAGACAAATTCACAGTAAACTGTGAAAAAGATACTACAATCTTGTACTACAGAGGTGAAGATGGTCAATCCTCTAGATAAAGATCATCGATTTTGTGGAATTAGGATTTTCGCATGGTTATAAATCATGGTATCTTAAAGTGAATATACGAGTATAAAAGCTAAGCAGAAAATGTGCGAATTCACTTTCAGCAATTGTAAAAGTTATAACTCAAATCATATTTTTCGTTGTTTACATTTATTACTAAATTATTTTTACGTAACA
>JAYJMI010168309.1:0-10071 GCA_036873855.1 Sarsia tubulosa
CCCCCCCCCCCCCCCCCCCCCCCCCCCCCCCCCCCCCCCCCCCCCCCCCCCCCCCCCCCCCCCCCCCCCCCCCGAGCCCTAACCCTAACCCTATTCCGGATCGCCCAATCCGGAATAGGGTTAAAAGTACAAATAATAAATTCATGTCGCTTATTCCCCGGAATACATAACGAAAGTTGTTTAAATGCTGGATTGAACAGATTCATTATTAAAACTCGTGTGTTTGTTACCTTTCGTGTGAGTTCAGGTTGTATGAATTTGGTGTTGTATAAAAGTGATTATAATGTCGTTTTTAAGAAATTGCTTACAGTAAACATAAAATCGGTAGTAAAAGAAGGAGTTAGCGGCAACAATTGCAAATTCATGCCTCTTAAACTCTTAGAATACAACATTTACAACTAAGTTCATGTTCTAAATATTTTGAACGAATTTTAAGAAGCATTTAGGAGTTTTAACTAGTGGGGTTGAATAAATTTCATAATGCTTTTTTTTCTATTTGTTGAATCATCATTTTTATTCTATCAAATTTCATAAAGGAAAGGCTAAGCAAATACAAATTTCTAATCAGGTGATAATAAAGTTAAATTTAATTTATTTAGAACCGCCTGTTTCCTAATTACATTATCTGAGTCAAAAGAAATGATTTCAAAGTTATTTCCATGATAAAGATAGCTAATATGGGCAAATTAAACATAACAGATGGAATATATATTTACCAAATGTATATTTTAAAAAAAAACACTAAAGTTTTTGTTTTAATAGGAAGATATATATCCTAACTTGATTTAATTCGTTTAACAGCAATAATTTTTTTTTCTGAAATAAAAGCAAAATCCTATTATCAAAACACCCCAGTAAACTCTTTCATAAAAGTATATCTCTGAAGGAATTTTTGACAAACAAAAATATGCCAGATTAAATAGTTTTACCATCGACAAATCATCAAAATCCACAAGGAAATGCGTACATGGATAACAAGAATATGAGCCTACATTTTCGTTGACTTTTTACCAATAATCAGTTAATCTCACGATCAATTAACGAAATACATTGTGAAGCAAAAGCTAAATGGTATTAATAAAATGGCAAAATTAAAAAGATTATTTCCAAAACAAAAAATTTAATTTTCAATGTACTTATGCATTTAAATTTTTCTTTAAGCAAGGCCAACATGCTACCCTTCCTACTCACGTGACTGTTTAAGATGGGAAATTCTATGGCGCAGTAACTTCAAAGTAATTACTCGACGTGAAGAATGAATTAAAGATAGTGTAAAAGAGCTCTATCAATGATGCGGTTTGATTTAATTCGGTTTGTCGAATTTAATTTTGGTTTGATTTAAAAAAGGTTGGTTAATACACAGAGCTTATTACCCACTACCCATTATCCACAGCGTTAAGCTTATTACCATTACCAAGCGATACGCATATTACCTACAGCTTATTATCCAGTGCTTACAGCGATGTAGTGGGCTGTATCAACCATATATATTTCCCGTTGGAGTCCCTAAGACAGTTTATACTTGGAGTTATTTTGTCAATATATAAACGAATTCCGTTGCGAAAATAGACTTTTCAACTGGAGGGGAAACAACTATAAGGAAGATTCTAGCAACCCAGAGCAATATGTCTAATGTTCACCAATGTCATCAATCTTTATAGAGGTAGCCTTTGCTGTAGTTAGCCTACGGGTAGTGGTACTGCCTACTCAGCGCACATAAGGTTGATTTTATCTTTAAAAAATGATTTTATCTGTTTAAACAGATTTCTTAATTGAATTTTCAAATATAACTGTTATAACTATAGTATAAATGCATATTCTATAATATCTTTGTTTTTTACAGTCACTTTTTTTGAAAAAAATTACGTCAAAAAATTACGGTTTTTATAACAAAATCCCTAAAGTTTTTTCGATCGGAGCAGCACCATTTCGTAATATATAATATATAACCATAATATATGAACAAATATTGCTCAAATTATATTACATGGAAGTAGAATATAGTCCTTTGTGAGGATAGGAAAAAACATTTCTGAATTAGCTATGTTGTTGTAAACTTTATTATTAGTTCGTGTTATGTTACATGAACCTACGGAATATATTCCCGTAAACTTTATAAATCGTTCGTGTACTTTTATGAACTTACATGAACTCACTTCTTCTTATTTTCATTATTCACGGTTTTATGTTAGAAGATGGTGGAACTATATGTAATTCTAAACTCTTGTTATTATTAAACCCCTTTTTAAACAACATTTTACAGCAATTAATGCAAAAAATCGTGACGTTATCGCCAAGAAATATATTTTCCTTATTGACCTCGCAATCTTTAAAAGGACTATATTCTGCTTCAACATAATATAATTTGAGCAATTTTTGTTCATGAATTATGCTGCCCCGATCAAAAAACTTTGAATTTTAGGGATTTTCTCATAAAAACTCAAATGACATCATCAAATTTTACAAAAAAGTGCGTTTAAAAGATAAAGGTAGTATATTATATCATTTTAAACTACAGTTATAACAGTTTTATTTGAAAATATAGTAGAGAAATCAGTTAGGGCAGATACAATTTAATCAAAATATTTTTTAAAGACAAAATAAACCTTAGTCCTATTCTAGGGGGGAATTTTTTTTCAAACCTTAAACTCAATGCCATATAACTTTGCATGATTACCAACAAGTATATAAAATTTAATTTCTGCAAAAAAATTGAGAGATATTATTTCTCTATGTTTACTGTCAAAGTGACTTACTAATAAATTTGTATGATATTGAGATATTAGCGAGAATCTAAAGGTCATTAACTACTTTATTATCAAGTGTTTCAATAAGGTATTTCCAATTGGTGCAGATGATTTAGTAAACTGTTGTATAATCTTGGGAATTTCACAAAAAAAGTTGGATTTTCTAATCTGATTCTTGATCCATGTTGGAGATGTTGTTTATGTTACGCTTAATTTTAGTGTTTGCTAACCTCAGTTATAAAGATAAACCGCAATAAAGATTTACCTTGAATAAAATTTTTTTAAAAAAATTAAAACATGAATTTACTTCATGCTTATTCAGTTTAAGTTTAAGATTGCTGTCACGTGATATATGTGAAACTTTAATTATAATCCCTATTGTTATTATATAAATATGTGACGTATTTTTGTATTAAAAATCTTAAACTGGATTCTTAGTTTTGTAACCCTGTTTACAGAATATATATTTGCAAGAGAGAAGGTCAAAAATTTACTGAAAATTGTGCATTCTTCTTCTTAATTTCATCCAAATGGTTTCCAATAAAGGTACATATTTAAAGAGTTTTGGAGATTCATGTCATTTATTAAAGTTAAAAGGAAAATTTGTCGAATAAGTGAAAGGTGTTTTTGAAGTTGTTTACTAAACTCGTTTCCTTACCCCTAAAAATAGAAGATTTTCTGAAGGTGCATTAAACTATCTGACAATAAACTCTCTAAGACTCTGATGGGTTGCTATAAGGCTTGAATGTTTAGGTTATAATAACAACAATATTTAAATCGGAAACAAAGAAAGAATTTATATGTACATACTTCACATTTAGATGTCACCTAGTTTTTATATCTTCATCATCCTATTACAAAGAAAAATCCAATAAACATAATGATTAAAATTAAAGTTTTAACAATACCTATGATAATCATAATACCCGTAGATAACTATAGTACATTTTTCACATTCTATACCCACATTTTTCACATTCTATACCCACATTTTTTACATTCTATGCCCGCATTTTTCTTACAACACGCGGATAATCATACAACACACAGATGATGCAGGTTACATGGAAAAAAAATACGGCTCACAATAAACGAAAAATATGAAACGGAAACCTCAGCTATGGTTGAAACTCTTGACAAAAACATTGAGAAATTTAGAGAAAAGTTTGAATATACCTAAACCTAGTTTATTTGCAATCTTACTGAACTATGTTTTTAGCTGCTTCAAGTTATCTTTTTTAATTTGAAAAGAGTGGTGTATTTATCAAAAGACTTAAAAGATTGTGTTCTAATTTAAAGGTCCAATATTCAAATTTTAATAGTTACAGCGAGATATTTCAATAACCATTTTGCTAGAAAAACTAAAATTTTTACTTTATGTTTCTTAAAAATTAGTCTTTGAATTTACACCTTATTAACCGATTTTTCTTTTTTTGTTGTTGTTCTTTTAGCTAAACTATTTTCCTGAGTATTATCTTTTCCCCATCGATTATTATTCCATGGTCGTGATTTTTCTTCTAGTTGCTGCAAAATCGATCTTAGTGAGCGCATGACATCTTCTTTTCCCCACCGATTGTTGTACCAATGACCAGTGTTATCCTTTTTCTGTTCCAAACTCGCCAACTCGTCAGAACTCTTTTTCTCGTTCAGCGCTGCAGAACTTTTTTTCTCTTTCAATTCGGCAGAACGTTTTTTATGCTGAAAGAATGGAAGTTTGATCCCTTTCTTTTCCAAACTGCTTGTTACATCTTCGATGTTTTTCAAAAGTTTTGCTTCTCTTTTATAATATGGGATTTCGGTACCAGCGTCGCGTTGGAAAAATGGAAGTTTTGTGTTGATTCCTCGTTTTGTAAAATAAGGTAAATTTTTGACAGCATCGCGGTTAAAATATGGTAATTTGTTTTCAGCCTCCCTTTGAACCTCTCTTTGAAATAAGTTTGCATCGACTTCTCGTTGGAAAAAAGGAAGATTGGATTCGACATCTCTGTTGAAATACGGCAATTTTCCATATGCCTCCCGTTGGAAAAATGGTAAATTCTCATTAATCTCTCTTTGGTAAAATGGTAATTTGTTATCAACATCTCTTTGGAAAAATGGCAAATTGTTATCAATCTCTCTTTGAAAAAATGGTAGATTGTTATCAATCTCTCTTTGAAAAAATGGTATTGTACTTTCCACTTCATTGTTGCGTTGAAAGAAAGGTAAGACCTCTTCAATCTCTCGGGTTATTCGATTTAACAATTCTTTCTTTTCATAGTAGGGTAATTGAACGAAAGCTTCGCGTGCGTAAAATGGTAGATCTTCATTCACTTTTCGTTTTTCTTCGTCTGTTTCCCGTTGGAAAAACGGAAGAACTGATTCTACATCTCGATTAAAGTATGGTAATTTTGATCCACGTTTATTGAAGTACGGTAATTTTGATCCACGTTTATTAAAGTATGGCAATTTGGACTCACGTTTAGCAAAGTACGGTAATTTGGATTCCCGTTTAGCGAAGAACGGTAATTTGGATTCCCGTTTAGCAAAATACGGTAATTTTATTTCGCGTTGAAAGAATGGAAGAGTTCTCTTCTTACCTATAATGGAAATGTAAATATTCTTGAAAAAGTTAATGTTTAAACAAATATAGTTTTCCGAAGAAAAATTAATGTAACATCTGTAAACTCAACTATTCGGGACAAAAAACTTATATAAGATAAGGATGTAAACAGACATGGAAACTGTTCTTTTAATTCGATCGCCTCAGTTTTCGTTCTCGGGCCTTGAAGCTAATGTTTTCTACCATAAACACCACATCGTAACTTATGTTGATAGCAGTTACAATTATTAGTAAATATAATGTAAAGCTTTTCGTTATCACAAATAAGAATGTTTAATTTTCTGAATTTGCGAAAATACCTTTAATTTTAAATTTCATTGACATTTACAAATAATGTATTTCTTTATCATGTATTTTTCTTAGCCGGATAAAAAATTTAAAAAATCAGCAAATAATAGTATTTTTTTAATTGTTTTGATCAATCAAAAATTAAAAATTTGAAAAGCATATCCTTTTGTAATGTAAACCGATGTCTGTATCTTGGCTATATATTATTTCGTTTCATTATAAAGTTTTCAGATTTTTTAGAAAACAAGACACTAAAATAAGTTTAGTTTAGAAATGTTTCGTCTGTGTGAATTCTTAGCTGAGATTAAATGACTTAAATTTTAGCGATGTTGACATATTTATTCAGTTTCTATATTAAGACCCTCTAAGACGGATATTGACAAAATGTGATATCAAAATATTGCACGAATATGTTTTAGACTCCAAAGTTAAGGCTTTGATCGTATTTTCTATAAAAAATGAAAATGAGACTAAAGAGTTTTTTATCAACCCATTTGCTATAATTTAATTTTTAGGCCCGCGTTTTTTTGTTTAAAAGTTAAATTTATACTTTATAATTTATGTTTGCCATTCACAATATATTTCATTTTTCTCTCTTCAAATTTTTAGTATCTCAGTATCTTTTTTAGTATCTAAGTTGAATTCTTTTTTAACACTACAGTTTAAGATTTTTAATAAGATAAAAAGATCTTATTAGCCTACAATATAGACCCTTTACGAAAAACGTGTTTTTCTAGGGTCTATACACATTCGCAAGAGAAGTTGTTCTAGCGAATTGTGTAGAGTTCTGACAATTTCTGACATGCACACTAGAGTTTTACGGCTTTTCTTCTTATCAAAACAACAATTCTCGGAAAATTATGCTAGTTCCTAGTCTTAATTTTATAATTATGTGGACGCGGTCTGACGGCTTTCCCTGTGAATGTGCATAGACCAAGCTTTAGCGTGGTCTGTATTTGTAGGCTAGATATTATTTGATTGCTGTCACGTGATATTTGTGAAACTTTTATTATAATCCCTATTGTTATTATATAAATATGTGATGTATTTTTGTATTAAAAATCTTAAACTGAATAGTGAAAAGAACTCATTGAGATATCTTGTTTAAACATATTTTTTTGCAAAAATGACCTCCTGTACTTGAGCAGATAAAAAATAAATTAATTAAACTACTTGTGCGACCACAATTTTCATCAAAAACTTTCTTCTAAAAAAATAATTTTCATTATAAGTTTTCTTTTAAAACCTTGACTTTCAAACAAAATATTCTTCTAAGAGCATAATTTTTAACGTAAGCTTTCGTAAAAAAGCTCAATTGCTTCTTGATTCCTTTAGCGAGTTTCAAATACAAATAAAAATTTGGAATACACATCGATAGATGCTTAAATTTTCACAGGATACTCAGGTACTGGCGATCTTTCATTTCTAAAAGTTTCAGTAGGGATTCAAATTTTTGCCCAAAGCCACTTGAAGCTGTAAAAACAAATGTTATAAGAAATTTGACTGTAATGTTGTAAAAATTCAACCTCTATAACATTACTTTTGTTCTGATTGTTAAAGTGAATCGACGTATATATATAGGACAGCAAAAATAAATGTCAGCAGAGAATCATCAAAAATACAACTCCCTTATTAATAGGAATATAGTAATCAGAAAACATTTTATAACTTTTCTTTAAAACTTTTTATCATTTTATAACTTTTTTTTAAAACTTTTTTTTTAGGTCAATAGGCCTAAAGGTAAATATTAAAAGAAGTAAAAGATCTAAGTGGAAAGGAGCAGAGTTTGAACCAATTAATTATTGGTAAACGTTTTTGGTTTTTTATGAATTTTTAGATAATTTTGCAGATCGTACATCAGATAAACCTTAAGGGATATTTTTTTTCGAAAATTTATTTTTAAAAATTTAAATATCTTCCAAAATCTAGAAAAAATCAAAACCTGAAATAAAATCTATGAATATTATGATATATTCATTATGAAATATGAACATTCATACCGATAAAACCGATTTTACCAAGGTATTTATTTTCTTTTGTCTGCTTTTACATATAAATCTGAAAGGTTATTTTTTTCGAAATCTATTTTTAAGAATATAAAAATCTTCCAAAATCTAGAAAAAATCAAAACCTGAAATAAAATCATGTTCAAAACCGATTTCACAAAAGTATTTACTTACTTTTGTCTGCTTTTACATCTTGAGTTTTTGTTGAAGTATCTTGTGTAGCTGAAATTCCATAAATAACAAACAAAACAACGAATAGCGAAGACAAAGGGTACATATTTGAATAAAATCTAAAATCTCCAATCTATTCTAAGACCAACAAACCATTTGAGTTGAACTAATAATTTTTTTTTTTGAAATCTTGACTAACTTTTATATTTTAAAAGAATAGTTTGAAAACAAAACTAAGCGAAGGATGGTATATATATCTATATATTGAAAGAACACAATTTATCAAAAATTGTTTTCATTCTGATCTTATTATCAAATTTTTTTCTTTTTGTTTATAAGCGTATTTTTAATAATTCCTAATTTACCGGAGATTTCTTATTATTGTTTTTTTCTTTTTCTTCTTTTTTTTTGACATAAAGTCAAAAGAAACAGAATCTATTGTTATAATTTGGGATAGTATAATACAGTTTTAAATTTCTTTTGTGTTGTTTATGTTAAGGAAAGGTCAGGTTCATCTAATTATACAAATTTTCATAATGGTTGCATATTCGTCTGCTGTTTATTCTCTGGCCTCTCACGGCGATTTTCTTCATAACAAAACCTATTCTATTAAATAGATAATTTTTTCTTTTTTATTGTTTGTAATATAACAGGAATGACCTTATTATTGAAAACACCCCTCTTTTTCTTTTCTTTTAAGTTTTTCTTATTATTATTATTTTTATTTTTTTTCTATCAATTCTTTTTTAAAAAATAGTTTCAAAAAATGATTGTACAAAACTGTAACTGTAAATAAATATTTTAACGCATAATGTAGAAATCTGTGAATATTAAGCAGGAAAAACAAATTTTTTGATTTTAACATCCTTTCGTCATGTGGGCAGGAATATAAGAAAAAATCCATGCCAACAGTTGCTATGACAATCTTTTTACAGTTATAACTAATTACATGACTTATTCAAGAAAACAAAACAAAATCTAAAATTATATTAGCTAAGATTTGCATTAGAAAACTTTTCGAAACGAAAATTTTTAGAAAACTCTTAAAAAATTGAAATATTCCCAAGAGCTTTTAAGTAAACTATACGGATTATGACGATAAGATATAAATATCCATATCAATCCAGTTTATGATTTTTAATACAAAAATACGTCACATATTTATATAATAACAATAGGGATTAAAATTAAAGTGTCACAAATATCACGTGACAGCAATCAAATAAGATCTTTTTATCTTATTAAAAATCTTAAACTGAATTTTTATCAAAATGCTATATTCAGATGCTATATTTTACTTGTACCTTTATTTAACAAGCAACAAGGAGAAACTGCATTAAATACTTAATTCTTGAGACTTCAGAGGCTTATGTGTAATCGATCTTTTGATTTAATGATTTAGCGACAACGATGATCGACGCTTTTTCAAATTATGAGGTGCATAAAGATGGAGAAAGAAAGAAATTCTTCTTTCTAGCCTCGTAAACATTTAATGTTTTAACAAACTTCTTTTCTTAAAATTCGTCTTAAATCTTAAATAATATTTTCGGAATTTTTCTAAGATCTAATCAAGATTCAGTTTTTGTGGCAATTCATTTCCAAATGGATTAGAGGTACTTATTCATGTATTCTCAAAAATAAATATCCTATTACTGATTAACTCAATAAAAAGAAGAAGTAACAAGGAAACAATGTGCTAAACATCTTATTCTAAAGTTTATAAATAAGCCCACAGCAGAACTTTGAAAATCGGGTTTCATACCCAATATGTGTAAGCAACACAAGGCACTTGCGTTTTTTTTTGTTCAAAAAAAGTCATTTTCTTTGGAACTACACAAAATGACTGAAATTTTTTCCAGATGTTTATATTTGGTAGATCTTCAGTAAAATAGGTTGTAAGAAAACCCCCCTAAATTTCGAGATTACGTGCATAAGTACCTTTAAAGAAAACTCGAAATTAAAACTCCTCATTTTTTTTTTTCATAAGCAAAATCTAAAAACCGATTAGATTAAAAATACGTTGTTTTTGTTTCGAAATTTACACCATCTTTACAGTTTTTAATTATTTTAAGTGCCTCTCTTTAAGTATACTAATCTTTCACGCATCTTGTCATATTATATTTGCTGGATAATAAATATAGAACTTCGGGTTTCCTTTATTCAATATAGATATGAATTTTAAACCTTAAAGGTACAACTTCAAGTGATTTTGGCCAAAAAGTTAACCCCTATTCAAACTTTTAGAAATGAAAGATTGCCA
>JAYJMI010168420.1:0-10070 GCA_036873855.1 Sarsia tubulosa
TTTTGTAAAGACTATGTTATTGATTTATCAATTTCTATAAAGATACAAGCTAGAACCTTTTTTATTATCATCTTTCACGAAGAACTTTATTTGTCCGGTTTAATAAACAGAAAAAGAAAACTAGTGATTATTTTTTTAAAATATGTGTGTTTGCATTTCTACACTCTTGCATAAGCAAATCCTATCAATCGGCTACATCAATACTAAAACATTTGGATCATAACATCTGCCTTGATCTTCGAGTTTTTGTTTGTTTTTATTTTCAAATTCCACCATTTTACTCGCTTTTTCTTTGCGAGTAAAAATTAGAGTAATTTCGATTATGCACACAAGTAACTTTTCCGGTATTGTCTTAATCAAACTGAAATATCTTTCCATAGTTCCTATTTGTTCTCTTAATCCTGTTTTATAGCTGTAATTTGAGATTTTCTACTGTTTTCAAGATTTGTAAATTATGCACAAATAAAAAAACGCCAAAACGAGGAGTGAGAAATAAAAAACTTCTAATATATGACCAACAGTAGTTATTATATTTTCAAATATATATAAATATTAATATTTCCAATTGAGCTAACTAACGATAAATTTCATTTGATACAATAAATTCAAAATAATTCAAAAATAATATTGTGTAGCAGATTAGTAGTAAATAATCAGTGTTATAGTGTTAATCAACGGAGGGGTAGGGAGTTGTACATGGATTGGCCAGCCGCCGTTTAGAATGTACGTTTGAACGACAAGAATCTCTTATAGCAAGTAATAGCGGGCGGGATTAATTGACCTCAATCAAGTTTTTCATAGAAAACATTTGGCAATAACGTATCACGTAAAAAAAGTTAGACGGGAATATGTTGTGGGATGAAAAAAGTATATTTCTATTAAAAAACAATTCGCAGCGATAAATGATTAATTTTTAAATAAAACTTCAGATATCAAAGAACGACTTTCATGTAGTTGTATATGGAATCTTGCTACGAACTACACTAGCCTGTATTATAGACCTGAAAATGAGACAGAGGTCAGCAGGCTATAATTATGTTTGAGAACTTCATTTTTGTCACCCTTAGAACAGTCCGTCCGAACCGTCCGAATGTTCGTTACGACTACTCCCCTTTTCTTGTTAAATTATATTTTAAATATCATCATATTATTATCTTTCTCAGTGAATAAAGTATAAATCAATTAAACATGTAAACGCATGCGTCAAAAATAACCAATAAGATATAAAAACATAAAAAACAATATAAGACTATGTAATAAATAATAGGTAGTTTGGGAGATCATCCTTTCTTGACAAAATAGAAAGCAAAATGAATAGTAGCAATAACTAACTTAATGAATAACTAACTTAGTCATTAGAATAAATCATGCTAAAATTTGACAACGGACAAAATTTGAAAGCAACTATCTAGTGCTTGTTATTCCAAATTTGAAGAACCAATTTTCCAGGCAGTGTTCTACAAATGAGGGACAAATACAGGTATTTGTAAGAAAGGGCACTTTTGTAGGGAAATTTTCTTCAAAAAGGTTGTTTTTAAGTTGAATTAGAGGGAAAATTGCAAACCGTCAAATTTAGTCAAACTAGAAAAAATATGTAAATGTTAAAAATATATTTTTGGTGTTGAAGAAAATGTACTTTGTTTTTATTGGAGGTGCTAATTTAATTAATAGATGTTTGAAAACATCTCTACAAAATAGTAAGAAGATCTTACATAGCTACGCCTCTTAAAATATATTGACTAATTACTATTATAAAATTATTTGTGGTAATTGCAAAAGAAAACTTTATTAAAAGATTCTCAAAAAAGAATACCAAAAAGAAAAGATGTTATTTTTCTCTGTAACCTGAAAATCGTAGGAAATAATATTACCATATCGTAGAAAACGATAGTACCATATCTAAAAGGTGTGAACTATAAATTCCCTGTGCATGCATGCTTTCAAAGGTACAAAATATTATTGTTATAATATAAAGAAGGAGCAATCTTCAGAAAAAAATCGATAAAATGTTATTTTCATACCATAGCTACTGTATTTTGAAAAAAGAATATTTTTTCTGTTTGTTTACAAAATGAGTCTTTTACAAAATTCTTGAATTTAAAGTTTTTTTATGCAGTTTTCATAGTTCCTCGTGAAATTTTAAGGCTTATTTATACAAAGGAACTAAAGAAGCGTAAGCTTAATGGACCGTAAGATCATAAAAAAATATTTTACAAGAATAAAATATCTTGTGATTACTCCACCGTTATAATTTTCAATGATTTACCTTTACCTAGTATTTCTATTTATTAGTATTTTAAAAAATAGTTCTTTTAAAGAATATAATACATTTCTACTATTCAAAAGAAAATATTAAGACCTATTGCCAATAAATATATAATATACACTACTATGTAATATCTAAAAACTATCATCTTTGTTTTCAAGGGCATATAAAATAGCAGATGCAGATTGCGCCCTTTTATGAGTTTGCTTTTTAATCCTAGGTACTGCATCTATATCTATGGTTGGTAGTGATTCATATTTAATATCTCCTACAGAGAATTTACTACTATGCGTCCTTTGTAAAGGAGGAGGGGTGGTACAAGTAACGCCCTCATAAGATGTTGGGAGGCATTCTTTATTAAGTTCATACCTTGCACGCCTTACAACATACCACATGAGAAATGCGCCTATGGCTACTTGTAATGCTAACAATAAATAGCCTCCAGCAGAATTCTTATGGTGGATAACATCTTCCATATTACGTAATGTAGAACCCATATAAGCATTGAGAGCTTGAGTAGGTAGCAACCCTATAGATGATGCTAGAAGACATTTGGATATACTCATATCGGTAATCTAAAAAAAAATAGGAATAAAAATTAACCTAAATGAAAAATATTTTAACTAAACAAAATAGACTTTAAACAAATTCTTGTACAAGAGTTTTAAGCTTCAATTTAAACTTTATTAGTGGTGTTTGTGTTAGGCTTATATCAGGAGGCACCACAACACTATAGATTTGGGAGATTTATAGACTAGACCAGAAGGATCTTCTCTAATGACAAGCTTACCTATAAACTATTTTTGCTAAAAAAGTTCAAACATTCAGTGGTAAGACCACAAATAAGGATTAATTAAAGTTAACCACTTACCGCAAATAAACCATTCTGCAAACCAAAAGGTATCGGTGTTAACCTTGTTAATAAAATAACTTTAAAACCACGCCTACTTTCAATCACTCGAATAATTGCTTTTAAATGTTCAGATTGTAATTTAGACTGTATAAAATCTCTTATAAATATACGACAACAGACAAGTGAGACTGCTACGCCTACTAATACTGAAAAGGATGCTGTTAGGGTACCAATTAGGGCTCCATATAAGTACCCACAAGCTACGTTGAGTATAATATAACCCCAAGTCATTGGGAATGATACTATAGTAAACATTGCAACAAATATTAAACCACTAATCCAACCATTCACATCTTGTAGCCATTCTAATACTTCTTTTAAATGATGTCGGAAAAGTACGATAACAAATACACCAGCCAGTATAAAAAAAATTAAACTTCCAGATAAATGTAAACATTTCGATTGTAAACATGGACAGCGGTTATCTAATATTCGTTCAACGTCTGATTTTTCACCGAAACATTTTTGAGCTGGTGTCAATGTATCTATATCTGAAATGTCTAAAGCTATATCATTTAATTCTACATCGTCAATAATACTATTAGCTTTAACATGCCCATTTGCAATACCATTTTGAAATTTTGGTATAGCTGTTAATTCAGTGCTTATTATATCTTTCATAATTTTTATAAAACATAAAAAAACTTCTTGGTGCCAAACAATTTGTTTCTTGTCAAATATCTTCTTCTATATAATACTAATTTTAGTTATTCTAAATTGATTTTTTTATGTACTGTTATATATACCTAAAATAAGAAGGAACTTTATATTGAACAGTCTAAACTGTGAAGTTATAGAAACGATACTTAACTGAAGGATATAGCATTACTTTTCTGTTATTATTAAAAAGAAAAGTTTTGTGGGAATCAAATTTTTTAAGGTCTACAGTAAACATAAAGGAGATGTCTGTGAGATTTGATTTCCCATATTTGATTTACCACACTTTGGATTTTAATTAAAAAAAATCTCCACTGATGAATCACTTACCCAAATAACCCACAAACCCTAAGAAATTATGCAAAGTAATTTTGTTCATTCTAAGAAGGCTAGTTATATCCAAAGCATATTACAGTATGCAAATATTGCATAAAATATCAGACATAAAATATATTACACTAATTACTGTAATCATGAAATAAAAAGTTTGAAAACAATCTTGGTAATATAATTTTATCATGAACAGAATTTAAGGGGGTATTTATATGAAGAAAAAGTATCCAGTTAAATGAGGATCTCTATCTCCATTATCTTAAATGATAATTTCAATCTACCCCAGTTAGCCATGATATATTTTGAATGAATATTTTTATATTTTGTAATCCTAGATCCAAATTTTTAATTTTTATTGAAACTTTTCAATTTATAATTTTTGAATTTAGACACCAGGAATAGTATAAAAAGCAACTGTTCTTTATTTGTTAGAATCTTCAAATATTAGAACCTTCAAATATCTCATAAATTTTTTTAGGATGCACTAAATAATGGATACCTAAAGAACACTCAAAATAGTTTTACAACAAAAGTGATAATGCAGAAGTATCAATAAAACTGTGTGAATAAAGTAAGGTGAACGCTCCTGTTACATATGAACTAACTTCCCACAAACTTAAAATAATTGAGTAACTTTATAACAGATAGAATATTAGTTTTTCATAACAAAAACCATTTCAACAACATTAAAAAACATTAAGACTTTAGACACGTTTCTTACATTTACATTTCTTACATCTCTATTCAAAATTCAAAAACCAACATTTATATCTGATTCAAGCTTATAGTATAACTATAAAACAAAACAAGATATTCTGAACTTTTATACTTGTACATAAACTATTAGATGCATAATTTAAAAATTGTTGTAGGTAAGCAAAAAGAGCTTAATGATCTATTTTAAATGACATAATACTTTTTTAATAAAATATTTCCTTTATCTTATTATAATGAGATTTTTCTGACATCAATATCTGTAAAGCTAATGTATTTTTTTATTTATAACACAAAATTGGATTATAATAACAGTTTTACAACAAAAGTGATAATGCAGAAGTATCAATAAAACTGTGTGACTAAAGTAAGGTGAATGCTCCCTGTGAAAAATGAACTAACTTCCCAAAAACTATAGTCTACTATAAATTCCAGTGAAGGAAAAACAGCATACAGTAGACAAAAAACTTTTAAAATATCATAATTTCATTTATGCAGTTGCTTGTTGTTATTGCTAGTGATTCATCCTTGGAGATTTCTTTTAATTAGGTAAAACAACTATGGGAAATCAAATCTCACAGACATCTCATTTATGTTTAATGTAGACCTTAAAAGGTTTGATTCCCACTAAACTTGTCCTTTTAAAATTATTATTTTCATTACATAAATGATCCGTTTTTATATAAAGATGAGTATTACACAACTTGTCTCAGGTGGGCCACATATACTAACCGTAGAATCTGAGATTATCTCTTGCAATTTCAAAGCAATTTCGTTACAATAATGACTTTGATCTATAATTTTTAAAAAGTGTTGGCATAACAACCTGCCAATGAGATGTGATTTGATATCCCAGATTTTAGGTTGGTTATGTTATTTACTACAATATTTTTCAGATGTTATTCTGCTTTATATCAATTATAAATTTAGAAATTTCAGACCCCCTCATTATCTGTATTTTAAAAGTAACCTCTCTCCTTCTTCCTCTTTCAATTATATTTTTCCACCCGTAACTTTCTTACTCCTAATGTACGTTTTCCAAACTTTGTGAGCTGAGAAGTACCTCTTCCCTTGAATTTACAAAGGTATAGATTCATTAAAGTTCTTTTCTGGGTAAAGAGTAAATGAAATTCTAGTTTATGAAAATAGTTTATGAGAACATTGCAATATGTAGATTAGCTACAATATTATCAAATTCAATCTTTCATTCAATATTCGGTAACTATGAACCTTGTTTCCATGACAACAAGAGTTTTCTAAAACAAGAGCTCTCCTCAGGCATCTTAGGGGAGTGTGGGCGTGTGCGAGAGTGCTCACTCGCCTCTCATGAAGGGAACTGCATATATTAACCTCTAATTTTGTGAAAAATATTAAAAAAATCTAATGATCAGATCTTGAGATATTCAAAAAACTAGCTTTAATAATTATGAAAAGTTTGAAAAACCAAAAGAGCACTTTAAAGAAATTTATTTTAATCAACGTTTTTATGAATGACTTATAGCAATGCAAGTTGTATTAATCTTTCTTTAGTATTGAATATTGAATGGAAATTAAATTAATTAAAATAATATTATTAAAACAATTCTAAATGTTTATTTTTTAAAAAAATTATAGAGTTATAAAAAACAATTCCAAGAATTATAACTATTCTTGGAATGTTGAAATTATTTAATTAAAACAATCTCAAGGATAATGAAAAAAAAGTTAACCTACACTGCAGTAGCTTCAACGTCGCAGTCGTGGAGTTGCACAGTTTTTCAAATTATATGGAAACCAAGCTAAGTATAACATCAAGACTAACCTGAAGTTTTTTCTTTATTGCTTACTTATCGTGAATTTCTAAAAGCAGATTAGAAAAAATCTTAAAACTGATACATAAAAAACAAGCATTGAACTAAACATGGTTTACATCATGTAGGTTAATGCCAAAACTATCATGTTTGAATCTTAAAATAAAAACTATGATTAAACAAACTTCACACTTGTGTAGAACAAAATATATATTTGATTTGCTCCCATATCCTGGGTAATTTAGTGCACTGGTTGACAAATAACAGCCAATATGACGGTCTGGAAAACATGTCAATATTTAGAAAAAATAAGCTTAAAAACCTAAGATTCTTTGTGCTCATGGATAATTACCTCAGCTAGATTATAGTAGGTAGGTTCCATTATAAATCATGTTGAACAAAATAAAAGAAGATTAGACAATGTAACAACTTAGAGCAGAAAAAATTAATGAAACCTACTGCTACTAAAGAGCACTCTTTGCTCGCGTGAGCACACAAACATCATGTTAATACAAACACAACTCATGATTTACAAACACTTAAAGTATTCAAGAATTTTTGAGTAATCAAATCTGTTATAAACTTAAAAGAGCATAATCTACTTAAACCTACTCCTGTTTATATTATCAACAAAGTATTTCATATTTACATGATTGAGTAATAAATATTGAAAATTAAAAGTGACACTAGCTAAAGATATGTTTACACTGCACTTTAAAAAGTTATAAATTAACTAAATAATCGAAAGCAATAAAGCTTTTCCACAACTACTTCTATATAACTTCTATTTATTTGAACATTTAATTTTCCTCTACCTTCATTAAACTAGGAGAGCTGGAAATTTTTGAAGCCTTTACTAAAATGAAGAAATAATCATTTGACCAAAGTAAGACCTTAACTTAATTCATAAGAACTTAACTTGGCAGCATGCTAAGTTGGATATATCATCCAAGACAAACTTGATTTATTTTAACTTACATATATATTGGTAAGTATATACCTAACACCGGAAATGTATTTTAGTGAATTTGCAAACTCTTCTAAAAATATTTAGCCAAAGACATAAACAATTCACTCCTCCTTTACAATTCTTATACAATTATTAAAAATTCTAAAAATATAAATAATTTTATAAAATCAAAAAATATACTTTAATGTAATATAATCTCTATGCAGCTACAATCACTTCAATTTTAATTTTATTACAAATATTTATGTAATAAGTAAGTGTTTTACATAAAATGCATATTACCAAAATAATATCATATTATAAAGTGTTTTACCACAAATTGATGTTTATGTAATTACTCTATGTTTAAGTGGATGATGTTAGCAACAGATATGATCTTAGCAACAGATATAACTGAAATTACTTCTGTATTTCAGTATTATTATGCAAGGAAATATTCTTTTAAAAACTTTAATTTCTATAGCAGAAAAAAAATGTTAAATATTAAAAATGTAGTCTCTAGTTTTTTAACTATTACCTAAGCTCTTCCTATTTTTCTTCCTTCTTTTTAACTGAAATCAGCCTACAATTTTAATATTGATTCAAGCAAACTGAAAAAAACAAAAATATTGCATTGCACAAAAACATCTGCACATAGAAATTTGCTCCAATTTTAAAATTTTATTTTCGAGAGATGATGTATTCAGTAGAAATTATTTATTTCGGTCAGTGCTGAAATAATGTTTGTCTTACTCAATGATTCTTAACAAATATTTTCAAATTTCAATAAATAAACATTGTACAGGCTCTAATCTAGCCCAATTGAAGTCCAGATTTCAGATTCTGCTCTTTCAAACAACTACAAATGCTATGTAAAAACATCTATTTTGTAAGAAAATAAAGTATAAAAGTGCCCAAAATCAGACTCTGTTTTTATTTTCTAGATTAGTGCCTGTTGCACCTACACTGAATCTAAATTAAAATATAACATAACATAATAAACAAAAAAATGTTTCCTGAAAAATCAATTCCCACTTTGTTTCATGAGCCTGGATATATTATTAAACAAAAATGTTATCAATATTCAAAAATAAAAGCTTTTAAATTTATAAACAGAATTTTAAAAGTACTATACTATAAAAACTTAAGTTTTTAGAAAAATGATCTATAAAACACCGCCTACAAATAACTGTTTCATTCAGAAATATTATTGTTGAGATTATACATTTTTATTGAAAAAAACAAGGGAGGTTAGAAAAAAAAATATGATGTCAAATAAAACAGGAATAAATTACCAGTAAAAACAGAATTTCAAATGTAAATTTTAAATCTAAAAAAAAAGGTTTTTAAAGAAACATTTTGATTAAAAACATTAAACATTGTATTTTCGGCCTGATGGTGTAGCAAATATCCCCATCGTTTGAATTATAATTTTTTTTTTAATCTGTAATTGTAAGTTTGAAGCCTTTCTTTGCCACTATCTTTGTGCAAAAAAATAAAAAAAGATAAAAAAAATTTATATGGGAATAATAGATATTTAAAGCGACAAAATTAACCGGCATGCTTTTGTTATTGTTTTTTATTTTTCCGCTTCGTTAAAATATATTTCAAAAATCTTTTTATTTTTAATTTCTATACCACTATACAAGTCTTTATTTATACTTTTGCTTGTTTCTTTTATTAATATCAATGCAGAACTATATTCTAATACGAAACTGAACTAAATATTAAACTATATATTATTAAAATAACATAACAAAATAAAAGAAAAAAACATAAACCAGAAGAGAATTTTGAAATATGTATTAACGAAGCGGAGAATTATATAAACATAAACAAAAGCATGCCGGTTAATTTTGTCGTATTGAAAGGGATCTTCAAGATATTTTTGAAATAAATTGTCAGAATTGTTGTCTAGTCATTCTTTAGTATAATACTAGTTCCTACTAATTTCATATTGTACAGAAAAATGGGGAAAAATAATTGAACCATAAAAGTTTGATGGGAGATATTTTGAAAAATGTACATTTTGACCTCGTTTCCAGGAAAACAATAATTTAAACAGTTTATAACTATTGCCTTTATACTATAATTATTTTCTTTAACTCGCTTTAAACTATAAAACAAGCATTTGCTTTGAAATTTTGATTGTCTTTTGGGACAGTTGAGTTTTTTCAAAATTTTAACTATCCTAATATAGTTGACTTAAATTTACACAATCCCAATATTTCTGCAAGGTGTGCTGCTGGCATGTAGGTAGAAAAACGAGAATTTGTGGGGTGTGTGATCTGTCATACTCCTGAACAAATTATGCCGTGTGAAAAGTGTGTGAGTGTATTAGCACACTATTAGTGACAAGGCCTGAACCTCGTGCAAAACAAGGGATGGATTACCAGTGGACTCCCGGTAATAATTTTTGAAAATAAGAAAAAAATGTCAATATCTTAA
>JAYJMI010168531.1:0-10069 GCA_036873855.1 Sarsia tubulosa
TGTATGTCTGGTTATGAAATCTCTTCTGTTCTATTTTTTATTTTCTCTATCCTATGTTAACATTTCAGAATATATCGGATATAAAAGCATAAGCATATTTTCAAACGCCTTTGTCGGTGTAACGGTCCTATTAACGATTTGATTAGGTTTTTTTAAAAAAATTCATTAATTTACATCAATTGAACGTTCATTCTGATGTCTATGACAGAACAGAGGTTATATGTTCTAGCATAGTTTCGGCCATCCATCTAGTTTTAAAGAAGGAGAGACTTTATAATCATCATTGTTATATCTTAAAATGGAAATATTTTCTTTTTAGAGGTGAATACATCGTCACGTGACAAACAACAATAATTAAATCACGTGACAAATAGGTACTACTTTCATATTTCACTTTCATATTTACATTATCATAATTAATTAGCATAAACATAAAAAGCATCCCCAACCCTCCGGTCTGTGTAAAGCACATCTAAAACTTATCTAAAATCAACCAAATGCATCAACCTTTGCATGACAACAGTGATGCTAAAGAGACTTACTCAGGTGAAACTATTTTGTGAAACCTATATTGAATTTAATGTATTGCAAAGAGCAGTGTGAGACCAGTCAATCTGGTAAATACTTGTTCATGAGTTTCAGCAAATCAAAAGTGAAAGTCTTCCAAACTTGGCAAAAAAGCTCACTTGCTTCTTGAATCCTTTTGTTTACCGATTTTGAAATGCAAGTATCTCATAAATTACACATAGAAATTGGCTAAAATTTTCAAAAAATGTTACTGACATTATCATCTTTCGTTTACGGTTACATGGTAAAACTTTCATAACCAGTATAGAAAGGTATAGATTTTTTCGGTATCACATAAAACTTTATATACGGTATGAAGGCAATAAAAAATCAAATAGAATCAAGAAAACGGAAAATTTATCAGTGGACTCCCGAATTTAATCCAGCAAATGATCACAATTAAAACAAGGGATGGATTACCAGAGGACTCCCGGTATTATTTTTTTCAAAAAAATTGAAAAGAAAATGTCAATATAAGAATTACCAAATTTGACCTTTTGACCCTGTTTCTTTCTATCTCTTACTGTTGTGTTAATTAGGGAGTGATTATGTTTAAGTTGACGTTTTATATAGAACTTCATTTGATACTTTTTGACGTTTTTATAAAACGTGAAGTATACTATAGGAATTCATCTCTTATTATGTTCTAATTTCAAGCAAAAAACTAGAAAAATTTAATGAACCAATCTTGAGATACAGGGCAAAATGTCTATTTTGGGCCCAAATTACCCTGATTTTGGGAAAGCGAGAATTTTCGAGAAAAACCCGGCTTCGTCAGTTTTTAGCCGTTATGGATGCCTAACATCATGCAAAAAATCAGAAAGAAATAACGAGCCAATTCTAAGAAAAGTTGGTAACAGACGAACGAACGGACGAACGAACAGACGAACAAGCCTGAATTTAAAGGACTCCATCGGCAAAGCCGGGATTCCAAAAAGGGTTAATGAAGGGATCTTGAGATATTTAGAAATATATTGTTTTATTGGGAGGATTTGAATATTCAAGTTATCTACCTCTCAAACATAATTTGAAAAGTATTTTATAAATACAGTTCACATTTTTCAGGAATAAACTGGAATTCTTTATTGAAGGCTTATAACAGAAGATGCAAGTAGGTCTCATAATTGTGATCACAACTAAGGTAGCGTAGGTAACATACAAAGATATATTCGTTTTATGTGTAAAAATAATTTAATACAGTATTCTAATAAAAAATAAAAAATTCAATTCAATCACGTTCGTAGTAGGCGTTGACCTATTCTTATTTTAAAATATTTTGATTTCACCACAAGCGTTTTATAGTGAATAAACCATTGATAAAAGTGAAAATGATTGACACGATCAATTGGCTAGATCGACTTAAGACTTAGAAAAATTGAAAAATCGGTAAACACGTAGGAGAACCTCGTTCCCAGTTCCCAGTCAATGACGTCATATTTGTCTAAGACGTTATGTTGAAATGACGTTACGTTTGTCTAAGACGTTATGTTGAAATGACGTCACATTTGTCTTTAGAATTTATGACCATGATTGTAGAGGATAACTAGACAGAAATGGAGCCAGCTCTGAAGTCACTTTTCCCAATTAACGCATTGATAACCACAGGCTGCCCACCACTAGCCGTGTCTTTAGCTAGCTGCAAAGTCCGACGAATACTAGTGACGTCATTTTTATCCAGCTTGTAACCAACACAACCGAATCCCTCGACAACCTTGTCGTAATCTGTATGCTATGATGAGAATAAAGATTAAACTAATCTGGGGTGCCAAATAAACGCCCTCGCGATTGCTAATTATTGCGGCTTTTCAAACCCATCTATATTTACTAGACCACAATCTCATTTTAATTAATTTTGAACAAGAAAAATCTATTCTATTATAAATAAAAACAAAGACTTCTCTTACCAGTAAATCACAGGCAACACTACTTTGAAACATAGGCACTTGCTCACGCGCTATTTGCGACCAGCATGCATCATTCCCTATTAAACCAATCACCGGAAGCTAAAATATAAAGCAAACAAGGGATAAACTACCAGCGGAATTAAGAATAAATTTTCAAATGTAAAGAAAGCAACCCATTAAATACGGGTTGAATTACCAGTGGAATCGTGGTAAAGATTATTTATGAAAAAGATAAAAAAGTAATAGCAATATTATGAGATTTACCAAATTTGACCTTTTGACCTTGTTACCATGGAAACAAGAACTTTTCTAAAACATCTGGCCCCATCACTTTTCTTCATTTTGACCCTTTACCCTCAGAGAAAACCGATCGGTTCCTGATATAGCTTGGTTATGTAATAATTTTGACCTTTTGGCCCTAGTTACACGCAAACAAAAACTTTCAAAATTGTGAAACCTGCGTCAGTATGTTGAATAAAATCTATATATTCTCTTTGCAATTGCCATATTTAACCCCATAAGTTAATATCTTTGATGAGGAATTACATAATCAATTTGTCGACCAACCTTAAATCTTTTAAACGTATCATATTCAGCAATACTATAAGTTGACGAGCCATCTCCCCAAACTATCCACACTTCACTGTCTGGCCGAACTAACTTCGCTCCAAGGGCAAAACCACCACCTACACCAAGCGTACCAAAAGCACCAGGATCTAGCCATGATAGCGGAGCACGTGGTCGTAGAATATAAGCAGCTGTACCAACAAAATCACCACCATCAGCAACTAAAATGCTGTTGTCGTCCAGCAGGTTTTCTAGCTCGTGTAATAATTTAACAGGGTTGATGTAACTAACATATTAAAGACAATCAGATATTATATAGCACACGGTAGGAAATTTGAAAAGGAGATAATTTTGAATTGAAATATTGGTTTTCTTACCTACTACATTTTTTTAATTTTAAAGGGAATGTGTCGCGAAAAAAAAGCTCTGGCCATTGTTTTGATACGTCGAAAAAATAAATGCATTGTTTATCAAATTTATATTTAATATTACGCTACACATGGTACGGAATTCTATTATTTGAAAGTTTCAATAGTGTCTATAAAAATGTAAACATACGAAAATTAAGCAGTCTGATTGGTTATTAGCTAGAAGACACATTCACTTCAAGCAAATAATATGAGAACAAGCAATACCAACCTATTAGGTATTTTATCTGCTTTTGCTTCATTCTCTTTCTCTTTTTCAATCTCCCTATCTTTCAATGTTTTTGACCACTCGCCCCAGTCCAGTTTCTTGATCTTGTTATATTTCGCTAGCTCTACGATCAAACTGGCTGAATCTCCGTGTATGGCAAGTGAGGGTTTCCAAAACACATCAGAATTTTTGTACAGCTGCTCACGATTACGATTCACGCATATCAACTTTGATTTCTTGTTAAACACACGACCGTAACTTAAGCGAAAATCACAAACAGAACCTGAAATAAAAATAATATGTTTGGAGATTAGAAAACTTAACTCTAAATACTTAACTTACAAAGAAATAGACGATATTGCTGTTATTAACATGTGCTTTAAAATATTACTTCTTAAATGTTAAATGTTAAATCTCTTAATAAATACAATTTTTGCAATGAGTTTAGAAGAAATATTTGAAGGAGTCTGGTAAACAAAGTAAGCTACTAACCTACAAGCAAGACCACGTCAGCTTCTTGGAGGGCGTCACGACGTCTTTGACGTATATGAAGTGCATTATTACGCCCTAGCAAGCCACGTGCCATACCTCCCAGGAAACATGGAATATTTAAAGCCTAAATGTAACCAAAAATATTAGAGGGTAATTAATGACCAACACCAAGAAACGCATTCCTTCAATAATACAATAATTTACTAGCGATTTGGCTTCAATTTCTTACGAAATTTATAAGTGTTTGCCAATTAAATTCAATGAGTAACAAAATTGTTTCGATTCAAAACCTCAAAGTATTATCAATAAATCAAAATGACCCTTAAAATAAATCTCAATTAAAGCTTTGAAATACCTCTAAAGATTCTCGTAGCTGATTGGCTGATACTGGTGGTAATATAGCTTGACTGCCAATCAAAACAACAGGCTTCTTTGCTTTCTCAATGAAACGCCATGCTTTTTCAACTAGTTAAAAAATAAACAATACAGTCATGAAAATAGATCTAACAAAAAATATAATCAAATAGATAAAACTATCTATCAGGGTTGATTTAAAAAGTATTTTGAGATGCTTTAGATAACACCTTTCAGTTTTTTTGCTTTTTTAGTCCTGGACTTTTTAGCGTGTAAGCTAAACCATGTTGAATTATAACAGTGAGGAAAGATTGAAAAAATCGTACCATAATAAAAATATGATTAAATTTTTATAATCTGTTAGTTGAAAAATTAAACACATTTCAAAGTATGTTACTTAAAACCAGCTAACCTTCCGATTTAGTTGGTAAAGGAATGTATGGTTTTAAAGGCTTTGTTGATACTACATCCCATGCACCCGCAAATATCGAATTCACACTATTCTGAATGTACCTGAAACAAATAGAAATTATTAGAATGTAAAGGCCGATTTCCACGTGGACAGGAACAGAAAAAGTTAAAAGAGATTCAACTTTTTTTGTTTGGAAAATGGAAAATTTTCTTGAGTGGAAAATCGCCTTAAGCAATTTAGATTCACAACAAAAGTAAGAAAGATATTGGCAGATTATAATAAAAAACTGTGAAATAAGCTAATAGTAACTTTTCCTACCAATTAACTGCCTTCGCCATCAGACCTCTTGGATTACTCTACAAAGAAAGGAAGAGGATTCATAACTTATACTGATCGATATTTTAAAGAAGTTAATTTAAAATGAAACAAGGGATAATTACCAGTGGACCCCCAGCAATAAATTTTTGAAAGAAAGATAACAAAACTAATATAATCAATCTCATCATGCAGCAAATGAGCATGATTGAAATAAAAGTCAAGAACAGTTTTTTGATAATCAAATATAATAAAATAACACTGACCATTGATTTTCCATTAATAAAAATCTTTATAATGAATTGATATCACAAATTTGACTCTTTGACCTCACCATGCAGCATATGAGCAGAATGATGAAGAAAATGCAGGATCAAATAATGCACTTTAATATTATCTATCATTGTACAAACGTTCAAATGAATCGGTACTTTGTAGCACGAGATATCATGCAAAATATCAATTTCACACAAAAATTTGACTTTTTGACCTCAGTAACCTGCAAACAAGAATTTTCGGAATAATGACACTTATGCCAGTTTGAAGCCTTCATTTAGTTCTAACACTATGCAAAAAAATAAAAAAAAATAATGAAGGAATATTGAGAAATTTTGAAAAATGTTGATTTTTGGGCCAATTTTGACCTTTTGACCCCAATTTAAGAAAAATAAGAATTTTTGTCAAAAATCGGGCTCTAAAAAAAAATCGGAAACTAATCAACAGTTTCTGAGATCTGAGTGTTACGTACGTACGGACGGGCGGACGGATGTACAGACAGAGCTGAATTTATAGGATCCCTTTCAGCAAAGCCGGGGATCCAATGTCAATTTTTGGGCTAAAACTGACCTTTCGACCTGTCATAATGCAGCAAATGTGCAAAATATTTTTCAAGGTTCTTGAAGATATCTCATGAATCCTTCAACAATTTTTCTTCTTTTTTTGTACAATTATATATATGAGTAAGAGATAATGGTAAATAAAAAAAACTATTTGATAGGGCTATAAAACATTACCTTTACTCCAGTCTCTTTCTGAACTATTTGATAGGGCTACAAAATATTACCTTTACTCCAGTCTCTTTCTGAAATATTTGATAGGGCTACAAAATATTACCTTAACTCCAGCCTCTTTCTGAACTATTTGATATGGATACAAAACATTGATGGGAAACTCAACAAATACTGGACCTAAAGATAGACGGAGCAAACATCATTTTACACCAAAATCTATAATAATGCAAAAGTAAAATTTGATTTAAAATGAATCATTTTGAATTATTTTGTCATCATATTGTCGTGACAAATTATATTTTCTTGATGAAATACATAATCCACAATATTAACAACTTAGAAACAAATCAATTAGCTCGTAATGATAATATATTATAATAATACCTGGTGTTCCAGACTGAGCAATTTGTATAGCTTTCAATAATGTTGGGATGATATCTGCAATCCTAGTGAAAACAACAATAAGGGAAAGCCATTAATTGACGTACGAATTTTTAATAGTCTTTCATTGTGGCACAAGAAAGCTGAGACCAGCTGAGCACTGAGAAAGCTAAATATGCAAGTTCTAGCTAATTATGCAAGTTTAATGAGAAACTTAAATATCAGTCATTGTTGCACTAATTACTTTGATCAATAATAGTTATAAAAAATTACGGACAAAACTTTGTCCCACTTCAGACTTTTTGAGCTAATCATGCAGCAAATGAGCAGATTTTGATACATTTTACTTAAATTTTTTCATATTAGATAATGTTATGGATATACTGCGAAAGCGATAAAAACAACAAAACAAGCTAATTCAACAATATTTCAAAAACCTTGAGATTGATTTTAAACAAGGAATAACCAACCATTGACCAAAACTTAAAAATATTAGAATGTATCATGAGATATATTGAACAAAGATCAATTTTTGGAGAAATTTGACCTTTTGACCCTGTTTCAATGGTTCAAGAATTTTAAGATCAAAGAGATTTTACGATACATATTATTGTATTCAATCTCTTTTTTTTCAAATATCTTTTCTTTCTTAAGACTTATATTAACAACTTTAAAGGTAAGGAATATGTTTTTGTATCAACTTTTAAATTTTTCACTAAAATATCAACCAAATATAATATTATTAATTCAAAGAAAGCAAACACTCTTATTTGCTACAAAGGCCTACGTCGTTAAACTTAGGTTACAAACCTAACATTAACCTAATGGTAATTATTCGCAACCATGAATATTAGTCCATTCGCTCTAGCAACTGAACTAAAAATCCAATTCGAAATAAGATTTTGGCAGCAACTGCGAGTGTTATCTTCCTTTATAATCAATAAGTAGGAGAAAACTTTGTAGTATTATTATTTTGATAATAGTTTAATGCAAACCTCAGTGAATTTTTGGGGGCACCGGAAATTATTTATCAGTAGGTCTTGTTCTCAAATAATTGCTTAAAATCATCAAGATATAGCAGTTTTCCGACAACTACTTGCATTGTTTCTCAAAACTATGCTTTTTACTACTAAAATCATTAATTTTTAATCAAAAATTGGAGGTTAAATTGCTTTTTCATGAGTTTTGGCTTATTAGCTTGGGCTCCCAAACCGGTATACAGGCTGCAAAATAGCTCTGGATATGGCCCTGAACCTTTGTTTTCTACTCAACCATATGTAAATAAAATGATGAAAAATTAAATGTACCTTTCAACTGTAGCTGTGTATTTGCATAATGGTTTGAACAAGCATAGTTGATCTATATCCTGTAATGCACCTCGACCCTTAAACAAAACATACACATAAATATAAACCTGTTAAACCTGTTAAAAACTAACTACAGGTAATTATTACCTTTCAAGAACAACTATATTTTTTTGGGTAATCACAAGCAAAATGATCACAATCTGCGGTACTGGACAAAAGGTTTACTGTCTGGCAAAAATTTCCTTCCTGGCCTGATTGAGATTTTTAGAAAAAATAAAAAAATGTAAAAAATCTAGGATACAGTCTTGTTTTGTTCTAATTTCATGTAGAAAAATCTAATGCAGGATGATTATTTTTTGCTCAAACTTGCCTTGAATTTTTATGCAAAGTAAAAGTAGTATTTTGAGAGGGCGGAATGACTACCTTTGGCTCAGTAACCCTTTTTAAAATAGCTCAGACACTATTTGTATTTGTATTTATGGATGTAACATCATGCAAAAAATCAAAAAAAACCTAAAGATCAATTCTGAGAAAAATCAGACAGTGGAACGAAAAAACTGAATTTAGGATTGAATTTATAGGAATCTGACAGCAAAGTTAGGAGTTTAACAATTTCAAAAGGATAACTAAAAGAGACCTCAAAGGAAATCCTTGCTAATAAGTTAAACTCATTACAAAGAGCTTCTGAAACTATGAACTATGCATTTTATTTCTTGCAAAAGCTCTTCTCGTTCTCAAGTTACGAGTATTTAAAGTTTTCATTTTTGGCTATTTTGAATTTTGTTGGTACCAGGAAAAACTAAACTTGATGACATCACGTTCACAAATGTGTATAAAATTACAATACAGGCTATATCTTAAAAGTGGTATTGAATAGGATGGTAAAAGTTGGTAGTATATTTTTATTGTGGGAATTGAGCCAAATTGAATACATTGTGTTTCCTACGTTTCAAAACTGCTTCAAATGACCATGACTGCTGCTTACCTTAAGAAGGGTGGCAGCAGCGCCTCCCATCAATAGAATAGGTGATTCAGCCATCTGTGCATTCTTAACAGCAGTCACCGTGTTGGTGACACCTACGATAAAAAACCTTGGATTTAGTTTATTAACAAAATGTTATTGAGTCATTTTGGCAAATGACTAATATTTTAGTTGAAAGGATAATCCTCCAATAGGAAATAAAGAGAAGAAATCAACTATTAATGACTCGAATGGATCTGAATTTATAAGACTCTGTCAGTTAGTCGAAAAACTTAGATTGTTAAATTTGATATTGGCTATATATGCAGCAGCAAATGAGTATGAACACAATGAAAATATCCAAAAATATATTTTGTTAAAAAACCCTTAATTGATTTAATAAAAAAAAATCTTAAAAAATTCATTTCACAACTCAAATTGATTTTTTTGGCCTCTTCGTGCAGAGAGCAGAATTTGAGAACGCCTATTAGCTCTACCTCAAATCTAGAATTGGAAGAAAAATGAGAATAAATGGATATAATATATATGATGTCTTTCAAGCAAAGATTTGACCTTGTGATCCCTGTTTCAGAAAAAAAATATTTTAAAAAATCTAATGATAGCATCTGAAGATATTTTGGAAAAACATAAATATTTTGGCCAAATTCGACCTTTTGACATGTCATAATGCACAAATGTGCAGAATTTTCTAGTACGGACGGATAAACATAAGGACGTACAGACAAAAAAATGGAGCTTAATTTATTTTAATTCAGTGGATTTTCGTTCAATTTTGTCTAAAATAGTTTACTTGAAGTCATTTAAAACCACCAAAAATGTAATATCATTTTTTAAACTATAACAACCCAAGTGACTATATGTACAAATTATACTTTAGGGAGAATACTTTAGTTAAACAATTAACAACACCCCAAGTGACTATATGTAAAAATCATACTTTAGGGAGAATACTTTAGTTAAACAATTAACAACATCCCCAGTGACCATTATGTACAAATTATGCTATAGGGAGAATACTTTAGTTAAACAATTAACAACACTCCAAGTGACCATATGTACAAATTGTACTTTAGGGAGAATACTTTAGTTAAACAATTAACAACACTCCAAGTGACCATATGTACAAATTATACTTTAGGGAG
>JAYJMI010168753.1:0-10068 GCA_036873855.1 Sarsia tubulosa
TATAAACTGTACAAATGCAAGGAAAAGATTTTAATAAATATTGAGTAATATTAAAAGTTATGGCTATTTGAATATTTGAATATTTTAATTTAATGTATAGGAAAAGTGATATCATAATTGGACAAAACAGGCATAATATATGCTATGGCCGGTCAATAGGGATAAAACTTTCACAAAAAGGGTCTAATAGATAAATGTTAAAAGTCAAAATGTATCCAAAGTGTTTCTACAAATAGTTTCGAATTCATTTTGATAAAATCCGTCACATGGCGGATTCTGCTGCCTTTTCCTAGTTAAGAATAGGGTAAAATCTAGGAATATGCATTTCAATGAATCTACGTCCTATTTTAGCAACAAAGAGGATCCGAATATCCTGATGCTTTGCTAACACAAACTTAATAAAAAGTGCTTTTTTCAATTTCCAATAACTTTTTTGATTAAAATTCTATTTACAAAGTACCCTCTTCAACAAGAACACAGTCCCTCTTTTTTAATAGAGCCTACCAATCATACACAAGTTGGCGGAAGTCAAATGTCTAATTTTTTTATGTTCCTTAGGTAAAAATATTGTGCTGTTTCATGGTGGTATGAATGTTAAATTGATTGATTTTGATACTTTATACATGTGTAATGGTTCAAACGAAGCAAGGAAGAATGGCACTGTGGGATATGCAGCGTATGAAGTATAGCCCATAATCTTTCTTGGCATTTATTAAAACCCATATAATACAAACTTTGCATCCTATAAAGAATATATTTTCATTTCCAAAACTGTTTGAATATCACATTTTGAACTAGTAATCAAATACCTTAGGGGTACTGATTTTCGCGGGTATAAATTTTCGCGAATTTGGCGAGTTTTTAACGATTTCGCGAAAATCAGTACCCGCGAAATATTTGTAAATTGGCCCTTCGCGAAAATAAATACTCGCGAATAATTACTAAATTTTCAATTTTTAAAAAATAAGAAAATTGTGAGAAATACTGAAAATTTTCACTGTAAATCTGCTGTATGTAAGTTTAACATGGTTAAAACTACGCTAATACCTTTATCAATGCCTTGAACGTCAATAAAAGTACAAACAAAGACACAATTAAGTTTCAGTAAACGCTCATTCGCGAAATTAAATACTCTCGAAATTTCCTAAAATTGCTATTTCGCGAAAATAAATCCTCGCGAAATACGATGTTTTTCTGACTCGCGAAAATAAATCTCCGCGAAAATTTCTACCCCTAATGTAGTCTAAACTAGACTTCATGAATAGTTATATATTTGAATGTAGTAGGCTATTTTACTTGCACATACATCATTCTCTATCATTTCCATAAATCCGCAATTTTATGCTGTAGGTTCATTAATTGGATTTCACAATTTTTCTTATATATTTGTTTAGTCACTTGGGTCAAGTGAGATTACTGGTGCTGTGGACATGTATTCATTTGGTGTATTAGCCTGTGAAATGATACTGCTGACTGATATGGAAATGGTAAAGAATAGCGGAGTCTGTTGTCAAAGGCTCTCTCAACGTGATAAAGATATCGTAAGTTTGATTACAATCATTCATTACGAAAATGATAAATAGAATTGAAAAATTACATGATACAAACCTATTTCTCTTTATATTTCTTTTAATGAGAAATATTTATAGAACTTTCTTACAGCTTACACAACAAGTTTGCAAACAAGCGACAATGGCTACGATTGACGCTTATTATTATTTCGCTTGCTTCCAAAAAAATTTAGTCTTTTTATTGTGTAGACAAAGCTATTTGGAATTGAGGGATATAAAAACGGTTAAATAGCTTTATTATTCAGTTTATTCTCGGCTAAAAAAGTACATCAGTACATCTTACTTATATTTTTTAGATATGATTACAACTTTTGGAAATTATCAAAAATCAAAATTTCTTTTAATTTAAACGGTAACACTTAATTGCAGTTCACAATAATATGATAGTGCTTGTCAAAACATACTAGTAAATGTCGAAATTCAACATGATACTATAAAAATAAATATTAGCAGCCTGTACACAAAACTACTCCGAGATCTTTTATAAAATTACAAAAAACAAAAAACAAGTCATTAAATATTCTCTAGACAATATTATTTCTCTATTATATACAAGTAGTTTAGGGGGAAGGACAATAAATTAAGTTGCTAAAGTTAAGGCTGTTGAATTGATAAAGCGTTAATCAATCACTGCTCGTTCCTACATTTAAAATGATGACCGGAGGTAAAAAAGATGATCTAATGATCTAAGAAAATAGTAAAAATTTCGAGGTAAAATTAATAATTTGTCATATTCCATTTATATTTTCAGATGCAATCGCTGATTCGTATAGAACCTCCATTGGATTCAACATTAATTAAAACCATAGCAGACTGTTTGCAGGTATTACTTTTGTCTTCCTTTTGTAGAAACGATTAAGTGATATTACATTTGTTTGGTATTTTTCAATTCATTTAGTTGTTTGGAAACCCGCATTAGGGTTCCTTTAAATTCGATGACTGACTTAATGTATCTCCTCTTACTGTGATAGATTTATAAAAATATCTGATCATTTGATTTCCTTTGTTAATGCATCAATTTATATCAAGTTATATATCTGAAAACAGAGATAGAAAATAACATTTTGTACCTCGAGAATACTTTGTGATCTTTGACTTTGTGATCTTTGACAATTTACATAAGTAAGTTTGTCGACCGTGGCTGAGGGCGACCCGAAGGCTCCCTTTTCAATTGCTGCTATCTTACGGTAGGGGTGGGCGCCACTCCTCTCCCTGGATTTCTCCACTGACCCTCGATCCTTCTCTTTAGTGCAGAGAGGCGTCGAGTTTTACATACTTTACATACAATTTACATACTTCATTAAATATATTTAAATTGCAGTACAATCAAGCACAAATGCTGTATAATTGCCTCAAAAACTGCATACATAGCACAAATGCTGCATAATTACCTCAAATAAATTTTAATAAAAAATAATGATCTAAATGATGGTTTCTTTTCATATTTGTGTTTTACAAGAGCGGATTGCTGATTTTCATCATTAACTTTCCATTGCATTGGCTCTTGAATTGGTTTACGTTTTCTTAATCAATTTGAAATTGAAATTCTAACATAAAAAGTTTATATAAAACAATTATAATGACTCATAATATATACAAACTCCGGTTGTGTCAATCGTGCGGTATTCGCTTAATGTGACTTAAGTCACTTAAGTTGATATCGGATCATTAGCTCAGTCGGGAGAGCAGGGCAGTACCGATGCCAAGGTCGTGGGCTCGAATCCCTCTTGGTCGAAATTCCTGCATATCTCTCTATATAGAATATAAATAATATTTTATTTTTATTCAAGGAAGACCCCACAAAGCGTCCATCAGCTGACGACTTATGTCGAAAATTTAACGAGGATGAAACTCTGTTACGGTATAGAGAGTATAATTCAATTGATGATTTAGTTTTACCAATGACTAGTCGTAAAGAAACTTTTGAAGAATTTAATGTCAGTACTGCAAACACATTGGTACGAAATTGGTAAGATCTTTATATATACTTATGCACCTAAGAAGGAAAGAGAAAAATTGCTAAATGTCTCATTCTGACGCTTAAGAAATGAACCAAACAATGGAAATAAGTACCTTCATGAAAATGGGGAAAAACCCTAAATTTTATGTCCTGAAGAAGATTTGGTTTGAAAATTTGTCAACTTTGATTTTATTTTTGAATATGCATTGTTAGTAAATGAGCCAAAAGTTCGCTTTGATATTATGATCAAAGTTTTCCTAAGTATTAATGCTCTGCCCCATACAAGAAAAAAAATATAATTTAAATAAGCTTAGTTGCCCTTCCATCATTGCCAATCGGTTTTTATACATAGAATCTTGTTCGTTTGTTCCTTTTATCCTGTTTTCTCAAGAAAGGCTCATTATATTTCTTCCAAATATTTGAATAAATTAAAAGAGTCATTAATACAGAAAAGTGATAGAGTTGGGTATTAGGAAAAACTTTTAATTTACCATAAAAAAGACACCATATAAAATCAATCCATACATTTTTAGAGGCAAAACAAAAGATTCAAGTACCTGGCATTTAAAAGTCATTACTGACCTGTAAACTAAAATCCCCTAAATGATTCTTAATATAGCTTCAATAATTTTGCAATATTTCGTTCTTACATATACCAAATCATTTGAATGATAAAAATTAACTAAGCGTTGGATTTGATCAAATTGATGTTTCTGTACAAAATTAACTAAGCGTTGGATTTGATCAAGATGTTTCTGTACAAAGTTAAAGTAAAGTATAAGTGATAGTCTTGTTTGCTATGAGAAACTGCACTCAAAAGGTCAAAAAAATTGTTCGAAACTAACACATTTTTCATGATATTATTTATCCTACGTTGTACCAATGTTTTATAGAATGCTATTTATTAGTGTAGTATACTATTTATTTTATTTAATATTATCTCCATAATTATGGTCATTTTCTCCATAATTAAGTTTGTGCTCATTATCTCCATAATTATGCCCATTTTCTGCATGGTGTTGTTGAACTTATAAATATTATATGTTGCTACAAAGTGATACTACTAACTTAAAGTTCTCCCTCTATATTTATAGCATTGAGGATTATATGAAAGGAGTTGATCAAGTGTTACCTCCGTTATAATAAATATAGAATACATGATGGGTAAATGAAGAGTACGCGAAAGAACTAGATCAAGAATTACCTCTGATATAATAAAGAAAGAATACTTGACAGAACTAGATCAAGTATCCACCTCCTGGTCGGGGTGTCCACTAATGAAGTTTCCTTTTCCGTATTTCCATTCACAATTTCCTTTCAGTGTTTATTTTATCTACCAATTTTTACAGAGTTTCAATACTTTTTGTTACACAGTTTATTTGTAAATTCCTGTTATTTCTTCAATTAGCCATCGAAAACCCTTATTATGGCTGTTAAAGAGCATTACTCAGGTGGAATCTTTTTTTGAAACCTATATTGAAATTAATGTATTTCAAAGAGCAGCGCTAGACCAGTCAAGCTGATAAATATTTCCTCATTTAGTTCAGCAGAACAACACTAAAATAAGTCCAAACTTTGTTTAAAAGCTCAATTGCTTCATATTTTCTTTTGTTTAGTGAATTTGTGATATAAATATATCAAAAACTACACATAAAAATTGGCTCACATTTTCACAGTATACTACTGAAATGGCCATCTTTCATTACACAAAGTTTCAGTAGGGATTAATTATTTGGCCAAAAAAACTGAGTAAGTCCCTTTAACACAAATGTGCATGGCACAATATTTATCGTTTTATCGAAATCGTTTTTGATTTATATAGGTTCTCATAACTTTATAGAGAGATTATTTTTTTGAATGAGGTTTTCACTCCATGTTTCAATAACTTGCAGTAATGTACCTTTAACAGCTTTACGTTTATCCTCAAATATATTTTAATTTTATATATTCAAATTGTATATATAAGCAGTAGTATTTTTATAGTCTGTAAAATTTTTGTAGGTAGATAACAATGTAACAAAATAAACACAAACCAATTTACAACTTTTTTATTTTTGTGTTATTAAAAAAGGAATTCAGAAATTATAGATACTCTTCAGGAATGTAGATAACAATGTATAAAATACTATCATATTACAATATGTTTGGATCCACAGTTTTTCACAGAATTCTATAACTTAGTTTTGTCTGTCCGTACGCCTGTAGGTAACACTGTTTCCTTAGATACTGTTCATTAGTTTTTTCTTATTGTTTCCATGAAGTTATAGCATTATAAATAAAGAAAAGTGGCAGAGCCAGATTTTTGACCAAAGTTCTTATTTTCCTAAATTTGCAGTCAAAAGGTCAAAATTGGTCAAAAAATCAACATTTTTTAAAATATCGCAGGATCCCTTCATTCATTTTTTTGATTTTTTGCACAATGCTAGAGTCAAATGAAGGCTTCAAGCTGACATAAGTGTCATCGTTTCGAAAATTCTTATTCGCGTATAACTGAGGTCAAAAAGTCTAATTTTGTGTGTATTTAGTATTTTATGCTATATCTCATGTTAAAAGTACAAATTCATTTGAAATTTTGTGCAATAATATATATTAATATAGTTTAGTATTTGATTCTGGATTTTCTTCATGTTTGTACTCATTTTCTGCATGGAGTGTCAATTTTTTTCTCAATATTTTTACAATTAGTAAGGGATGAATTCCGAATCCGTGTGCATAATCTGACTGTTTAAAGCAATTTTTTTATTGTATCTTAATAGAATAAATTTGCAAAAAAGTCATGTTGTCATTTGTTTTATTATTTTTTCTATATTTTACAGCCCAGGTGAAAAATCCTGCTCCATTGAGATTTGAATTATTTTTTTGTTTTGAAGCATATCATGTTATACATCAGCACTGTAAACAATTCACCATGTATAAAACATGTTGTGGTTTCAGACTGCGTTGTAGTTGATGCTACACTTAATATAAATATTTTTAACCTTCATCTTGTTCAATTTGTCTTATTGAATTTAATACAAGTTTTCACAAATCTATTGTCAGATAAAGATAAAAACGAGACCAGTGTAAAATAGATCGGATCCAACATAAAGGCGGGTAACACGAGATGAGTTTGTTTGCACAATGAATAATTTTGGTGAAAATATATGGGGTGAGTTATTTATGATACGATGAGTTTTTTTTGCATGATACACAGTTACAGGTTTAAGCAGGAATATGAGACTGTCATATTCCTGGTTTAAGTTTACAATTTTCATACCCTACAACAAATTCATATTTTAGGAAAGTTATGCAAATTTAGGCAAAAAATGAACGTTTTGTCTAATAAACTAAATTTGTAAGCTTCTTTGGACTTTAGCAGTCAATTTTGCCCAAAAAATGGATCATTAGATTATTTTTTTTAATGTTTTGCATGAAGTTAAAGGGTAGTTTATTCAAAACTGCTAATTTATCCTTGTTTTAATTGATGTTTCAGACGTGAGTAGTTGGACAAGTGATATTAATTGGAAAGATTGGCATCTGCATCATTTCTTTGACAACTTAACCTTCTTAGAATGTATTGAACAAATTATTGATCTTTCTGAAACTTACTTTCAATCCGTCTATGACAACTACAATGGAGCGCAAGAAGAAGACGAAGAAGGTCTCATTGGAGGAGGGTCTTATGAATTTCCATATCTGGATATTCTAGTGTTACTAACAGAGGAATATTTATATGGACATTACTTTCATAGTGTGACGCCATTGCAAGAGATTCAACTGTTAGAGATATTGTGTCGCTATTTTCAAGAGAATAAATTAGATCCAGTTCGTTACTTTGTATTTGATTGTTTGTTTGGATTACCGAAAGAAAATCTTGAATTACAAAAAGGATTGATGGTGAGTAATCTAACATTTTAAAAGAGGCATGGACGTACTAAAAGTAAAATAATATTTTGAATCCATCGGTGTCCAAATTTACTAAAACAAACTTCTGTGATTTTATTACGGTAAGTGAGTTTGTAAACAAAAAAAATCTTCCGTCGATGCAGCCAACTTTTTTTACTATGAAAATATTTAAGTACGTTCATGCTCCTTTAAGTGGATTCATTTTCTCGTGGACTTATTTTCCCGGACGCCAAATGTTGAGTTTTTCGCGCAGGTCAATTTTTGTGGATGAACTGATTTTTTACTAATTTTTACATTTAACGTATGATTGGACCAATTGCAAGTAAAGTGCAAAAAAGCGGGAACGTTGCCTTAAATTTGTTTACCCGCTGGATGTGTGCCTTTAGGTTAATTAACCGCCTTAAAATGTCTAGGTTTTACCACAAAAGATGTTTATACCATTATTTTAATAATGGCTAAATAATTACTTTTAGGATTTTAAACTAAACGTTATGTGTAAACTAACATCAATGGCTATCGGTACTCAATGTTCAAATGTATTAAATTGCGTAGCAGTGTGGTTCCATACATACGGTTCGCGATATGGTTACGCATCCAAGGTTGCACATGCTATAATAAATGACTATTGTTTTATATGTCCGAATGCTATGGGAAGTATAAAAGATCTGATCAATATATCACCTGTATTTGCTAATCAATTTGTTCGTTCGGTTGCTAAATATTATAAAGATACTGGTAAATACGTGACGTTATTCTCACATATTTTTATCACAGTTTTTTTCTTTCTTGCTAAAGGTTCTTTTGAAGGTGTCATTCCTTAGTTTAGCCTTTAGTACTATATAAAATAATGTTGAGATTGAATATAATCGTGATGATTCAAAATTGTTAAGTGCGATAAAAACTTCCAGCTCGTTTGATAAATTATCTCGAGTAAAACTTCCGACTGGTTAGAAAAATTATCTAGTAAAAATGCTACTGTAAATTCTGAAGTTGTGTCTATGTCTTATGAAACTTTTACTTTTATATTAGATAATTATTTCCATTAGTAATCGATTTCTTGTTTTTCTCCCGTTCGTTCGTTCGTTCGTTCGGTATCCATAATGGCTAAAACTAACGGAGCCGGATTTTTCTCAAAAATTCTTGTTTTCTCAAAATCGGGGGTAAATGGGGCAAATTTGGACCCAAAACAGAGATTTTACTTTGTATCCCAAGATTTGTTCATTAAATTTTTCGAGTTTTTTTGCATGAAGCTAGAAATTACACTATCCAAAAATTCTTGGTCGTGCAAGCTAGACATGTCTGTCCTTAAAAATATACATTTTTGCCTTGTATCTTATCTCATGCTGCTTCCTTAGGCTTTTCTAGTCGTTTCAAAGTATTACTGAGAGTCTTGCAGTCAACCTTTCCTGTTTGATTTTTAGATAAAGATGGAGAACAATCAATCCCTCCACCTCAGTTGACAAAAATCATAGCCAAATGGATTATTGACGAGCCAAAGTTTTGTTTAATTAAAATACCCGATGTGTTTCTAAGTCTACCCTCTATACATAAATTCACCATTAACCTAACTGAAGCTCAATATTTTAATTCTTGCCCTCTGTTTTCATTAATTGATTGTTGCCTAATCGAACCTTTAATCCGTGAGCAAAACTTAAATATTGAAAGTGATGATTCAAAGTTGTTAGGTAAAAGTACGATAGAAACTTCCAACTCGTTAGATAAATTATCGAGTGAAACTTCCGACTCGTTAGATAAATTATCGAGTGAAACTGTAAATTCTGAAGTTGTGTATTCAATGCTACATTATTCGCTGATTAATTTTTTATCGAGTCAGAAAAAAGTTGAAGCTTTAAAAGAAGTTGACAATGATTCTGACGAGGAAGAGGGAGAGTTACTCGAAGAAAACGATGGCGTCGAGTTGTTATCAAATACGGATGTTATGTATTTAATTCGAAGATTACAAAAATACTTGATTAAATTCCAAGGTATTGAATATTCGTCAGTTTTGTGTTTGATAGTTTTTTAAGTTCTGTAAGAGAAGTTTTAACAAAACTGAAACACGTATTTTTCGAACAGTTTAACTAATCTGCATATAAAAGTCGAAATATAAAAGCTTGCCTTTATTCTAGAAGTTGGTGAAAATATACGTGGCGAGAGCATCGATCGTTTAATACAAATACTGCAAGTAGCAAAATCTGTTGGTTGTTTATCATTAGTTTCAAGTAAGACATTTATAAAAACTATCCTTCAAGGTTGTGGCAACTTCCAGAAAAGAATCAAAGGCGATTAAATTAAAATTCAGAATCTTTTTATTTCATCTAAAAATCTTGTCTGTATCAAAAGTTATTGGCATTTTAGTGTGCTGTATTTTCTAGAAGAACCCCCGGATTTCGAAAATCAGATTAAAACCAAAATCAGAGCAAAATAAGAACCCCTAGCTAGAACCCTTAGCTAGAAACAAAGGCAATTAAATTAGAATTCAGAATCTTTTAGGACTCCCGGCTTTGCCGAAGGAGTCCTATAAATTCAGGCTTGTCCGTACGTCCGTCCGTACGGAACGCATTTATCTCAGGAACCGTTCATCAGATTTTTTTGATTTTTGCATGAAGTTAAAGGGTCATGTATGTAGAAAAGTGACGAAGCCCGATTTTT
>JAYJMI010168864.1:0-19269 GCA_036873855.1 Sarsia tubulosa
GAAATATCTATCGGTTCTTCAAGTTTTTTTAATTTATAACGTCGACTTCTTCTTAAAGATGGTAAACGACGTCGCTTTGTTAAAATTGTTGTTTTTCTTGGGTTCTTTATTATTGTTTGTTTTACAGGCAAAATAACAGGAGTCACAGTTCTAGGTTGCGAATACCTCTCGTAATAATGTGGCAAAATGTTTTGCTTAAAAATTCGACTTCTTCTTGGCGGTGAATATGGGGGAGGTGGACCGTTTGGTATGGTAGGGAGTTTCAACGTACTTTGTTTTGGACGCCGGTTTTCAATGAATGAAGTTGTCGACGCACGTTGTAATACATCAGCTTCATCTGTTAATTGCTTACTACTCCTTTGATAAATCTTCTTACGGAAAGGTTTAGCATAAAGATCATCTGGATTTGTCTCGCGATCAAAACTTACTGTTCTCCTCCGTTGATCATTATACCTTTCAACTTGTACTGTATGCATTCGTAACGGTGATAATATATCTTTTTGATTGACTTGCATATTATCCTCAATGTCCCAACTTTGTTTTAAAGGCATGTTAACAGGAAGCGGTACTTTTTCTTCGTTTATTTTTGGTATCGTTTCAAAAGGTTTTGAATATACACGTGCTTTTGTACTTGCACCGATATCACCGTCATCTAACGTTGAATTTAGATTTACGTCGTTATCTCTTTCATCTATATCAACGTCAAAAATTAACGGCTCTTTGTCTTTGCTTACCACTGATCCATAACAATAACGACAAATGTAAAAACAAGCACAAGCAGCGAGTAAAATAAAAGCGAGTATAAACAACGGGAGTAGATATAAAAACCAATCCGTAGCTGTAGGCGGATCTCCGATTTCAGGTGCGTTAAAAGGTGCTTCTGTTGGTTCTGCAATTCTCGTAATATTGCATTCTGGGTTGTATATTGTTTTAACTGTTATAATATTGAAATCTTTCATGATAGTTGAAAAAGATTGTGAAGGCGTTAAATCATTGTTCAAGAGAGGTTCTGTTAGCGTTTTTAAGTCTTCCTTAGTACAAGTATCATTTGCAATGGTTTTGTTTGTATGAGTTATTTCAAGAAAATTTAGATTGTTTTGCACCACATTGACTATAAATATTTCATTTCCAGTATTTTGGTTGTATACTACTTTAGCCAGAGTTGTGAAGTATTTGTAGATCATGTTGTTATTGATTATATTTAAAGTTGTATTCAATGTTATTGTCATGGCGATACAGCAAGATACTCTTTGCTCGTTTTTTGTAACAGTAAAAGAATCGATAACTGAATTTCCATTTTTATCTGTCGCTTGTAAAAACACAAAAGGATCTATGGGTATTACCTGACAATTTGTTGTTGAAATGAAAAATATAATTTCATGTAAAACATCATCAAAATTAAGATATTTGTAACCGGATACAAAAGTACTTGAATTTATGAGTTGTAACTTTAAGTTATAACTTGAACCATCTTGATAATCATAAAATGTATTTGCAGATATTGATATTTTATAAGGTTTTCCACAGTCGAAAATCACGTTCGGTAAATTGTTTACAATAAACGGATTTTGATTGGCACTATAGATTGATGTTGTTATTATTGTTGAAGTTGACTTGCTTGGATTTATTGTAGTAGTAGGGATTATTGTCGTATTATAAATATAAGAAATTTCTACATCAGTTATTTTACAATCATCAATCGTTTTATTGATGGAACGGGAAATGTTTTCTACTCCTGTATAGTTATCACATGTTGTCCACGTGATATAGGATACTGTTTTCTCATTGGTCACTTCTTTTAAGCGAACACTTTGATTGGTTATTCCGGTTAATGTAAATTGATAATTTAAAATATCTAGCAATATGGAAGTTTTGAGTTTAGAATGTGGTATACATTGTACTGTTGTTACTACAGTCAAGTTTCTGTTTACATATTCGTGGTCAAATGTTTCTAAAGAAATATTTACATACGCTCGTGCTGTTAAATTACCCGAATCTGTAGCTAGTATGAACAAAGTAGCTTCTTGTATTTTTATATTTTCAGCGATCACTCCGAATATTTGTTTTGTTTTGTTATTTAATTGCAACCAAAAATTATTTTCTACTCTTTTGTTTTCTTTATATAGTTGTAAATTTAAATTTGATATGTTCCCATCTTCAAAGTCAATGAATATATTAATAGGGAGTTCGAAATTAATAAATCCGCATAATGATACATTTAAAGTAATATTTTGTTGCGTGACGGGAGGAGTATTTTTATCTAAACAGTAATTTTGTTGTTCTATGGTTGTATTTACATGGATAAAACCGGCGTTTATCCCTAAAGCTTGTATGTAATATGGATTATACAAATTCTTAGACTGTAGGATCATTATTGATAAATATTCCACAATACTTTTATTGCATTCTATATTTGTTAGTTCATCTATGGTCCATAATATAGTTAAAGTGTCTGGATTAATGAGGCTTTGTTTAGACTCGATTATTGTGACGTTATTCTTTATGTAAGAATTTATTCTTTCAACAAAATCACAAATTATAGTTAGTGGTAAGGTTTTTAAATCAGCAACAATTCTTGATTGGGTTGTTATGACAACATTGTTTATTATTTCTTTGGGTAAAATGACTTTAATTCTGGTCCTTACTTTGTTATTATTAGAATCCGTTCCTTGAATGATAAACTGATCGTATTTCTTATTCAGTTTTTTGTTTTGATCTTGTGTAATAAACGCACGAATTTCATTCGATTTTTCATAATATTGAAGATAGTTGCTTTTAGATATCGGCATATCATTATCATGCACCAGTTTAATTGATCCCTCTGTTAAGTATCCATCAGTTTTATCGGAATAAAAACCAGTTGGAAGCTTAAAAGTAATTTTATCAAATAGTGATAAATTAAAGACCGGAATTTCACTTGTCTGATAAGGAAGATCATCACTAACATTTTCACATTTGTTGATATTTACTTCATTAACATCAGTGATAAAGAATTCTGGTAGAAACAGCTGTTTGACTTTATCTCTAATACTTTCTATAGTACGGAATAATGTTAGAAGCTCAGTGTTGATTGGTGTTTGACAAAAATCTTGATTTAATTTGCAGTTGTAAATGCTGAAGTTGAAGTTCTTGTTGTTACCATAGATATTCAGGTCGTATATGATTACTCTTTTAAATTGTTCTTCGGTTTCAAGAAGCCTTTCTAATCGGTTATATAAAATCGCCAATAGCAATTCACGTGTTTTGATGTCATAAAAAATAACTTGCGATTTGAGTTGGATTAGATAATTAAAACTTGTTAAGTCATCTTTTATAAGCAAAGTTATATTTTGAAATGCTTGATTTTCAGCAGAATCTTTTGCCTCGATTATTATCACATAGCCTGTTTCCGGTTGGTTTATAACTTCTTTAGCAGTTACTTGAAACAAAAGTGTTTTGTCTCTTGAACTAAAACGAATCCATGGAAACTTATCTGAGTTGCGTAGCACAAGCGTTAGATTACCGTTGTCAACGTTACCGTCTTCGATATCTAGAAATGCATTATTGGGAATCTTATATCGATTACTTCCACAAAGACTTATTTCTATTAGTGTAATATTGAAACCAACTTGGACCGGACTATCGTTACATTTTGTATATTCATAGATAATAACATCACGTGGTACGATGTTCTCCATCGCAGAGATGAAATTAAAAGTAGGTCTCCCACTGCTATCCTTTAATAAGTTAACGGTTTCTTCAAATTTCGATACAGCGCACTTTTTCTTTGATAAAACACATGGTGAAAATGTAAATATAAATTCTATTGTACTTAGCAAAGTCAAATTGTAATACAGAACTCCTCCGTTGATGTTTAGATACGATGACAAAAGATTGAAACTCGATTTTAAGATCTCCACCATAGTACCTTTTGAACCATAGTATGTAGCTTGGACTTTAAACTCATAATACTTTGCAAATGTTTCATTTAAGTAAAACTTTATTGAAGTGCTTGCGCTTAATTTTGCTGGATTTGCTGCTGTAACATTATATTCTATAAAATTATTTTCTAAGAAAATATCAACCAATAAGATCCCAGTGAACGTTTGACTTGCTTCATTAAAAACAATACCTCTTATAACATTATTAGGATATATTTGGTGAACTTTAACATCAAGGCTGCTAGTATTACCATACTTTTTATCAGTAAACATAGATTCGGGAAGATGGTATTCAAAATGCTGACACGGATTGGTAAATATTGTGTTATTTTTTGTAGCATTAGGTGGTAATTCCGTGAAACAATGATCTAGTTTTATAATTGAATATTTAGATCTTGTTTTTGTTATAAGATATTTTTCTACCCTTTCCATCACTATTTCTGCTTCGTCACAACTTTTAGGTTGTTTTTTACCTGTCCACGTGATGTTAATTACGTCATCTTCAATTGCAAAGAAATCAAGTATTCTAATGGATTCGTTCAATTCTAACTGGCGTTCTGATTTCCATTTACAAATGAATTTTGTGAAAACAGAAGTTTCATTTTCAATCTGAAATTCTTCATTGATTATGTAACTTATGTTTTTGTTCACCATATCTTCTGCAAAGTTAACGTTAAAACTTATCTCAGTTATTGCATCTCTGCTATCAGTGAATGATAATAAAAACTGTGAGCTATTTTTTGATCTTACAACAAATTCATTACTTGTTATAAATAATTGCTTTGTTACTATATCTAAATAGATCCAAGAACTATTACCAATCGCCTTTCCTGTTGTTTTGTTTAGCAGGTTGATGTCTAGATTATTCAAACCTCCGTCTTCGAAGTCAGTAATCAGATACTCTTTAAGTTGATAAACAATGCACGAATTAGAATAAATTATAGGTAATTCTATTTGTCCAGTTATAACAGGGGGTTTGTTGTTAGAATCTATGCATATGGTGTCTTTTCTTTGTGCAATAAAACGAGGTATATAAAATGGTCTCATCTGTTGGATAAAACGTGAATTCAATTTACCATCATTGTTTTGTATTTTATTAATCATGTTGTCAATAGAAACGTAGTCACATGGTTTATACCTCATCGTACAGTTTGTTATAGTAAGTTCTATTAATCGATTATCAGCGCTTTCTGAAGTACTTTTTAATGAAAAAGTTGCTGATTCATCATAAAATTTGGTTAAACGTGTTACTAAGTATATCTTTTGACTTAAACAAGTTGTGAAGGGATTTTTATTTATTTCAAATAAAATAGCGACTTCGTAGCTGGCTTTTTTAAATTCGTGCAAACGTAATGTTATTGTTGTATTTACAGATGTTTGTCTAGAATCCATTGCTTGTAAGAACATGACATAGCCATTTTGTGGTTGTTTACTTAACGCATCTTTAGTAACAATAGCATGAATTATTTGTGTTGTTGAATCAAATTCAAACCAACACGTGTTTTGAGTGAACATTTTCAGAGTTAAATTTCCTGTCCAGCCATCTTGTTCATCGTAAAATGTTTCGTTCGGTATTTTATACTTTACATAACCACAATCGGTGACGTGGATTACAGGTATTACTTTTCTGAGTTGGGGTGGTGAATCAGGAAGAAGTAAACAAGGACCTTCTTTTGTTATTGTAAACCTTTCAACTAAACACTCTGGAAACATTCGAAGAACTAATTCGGCGTTTATTGCTTTGCTATTGGTTAGTATTGAACTTTCGATTGTTTTTATTTCCTTATAAGGGCATGGTGAATAATTTAAGGAACAGTTAGAAAATTGCATAGTTATTGAATGGTTTGATAACATTGACGAAGAAATTAGTGCAAACTTGGTGTAAGAACCCATGAACAAATTAAGCTTTTCAAAAAATGTTTGAACTTTTATTACCAAAGGAAAACTGGAATATGCAATAAAAGTTGACATTAGTAAAATATTTCTTGGAGGAAAGCTCGTAAACAACTCAACATAAATTGTTAAATTCGTCGATTTGTAGCTTGAATCTGTTGCCAATAACGTAAATTCATAAACAAAATTGAGGTTTGTATTTTTATTAGGTAGAATGTACAATTTTAAGTTCCTTGCATGTAAAGCAATCCATGAGTTATTACTGATCCGTGACTCATTTGTTTCTAATAACGTTAAACTTAAGTTAGCTATACCCCCGTCTTCGCGATCATAAAAAGTATCTTCTGGAATAATAAATTTATTCTCTTTACAAAACTCATACTTATATCGTAGGTAGTTATATTTCTTCTCAGGTGGATATTGTTTGTGATCATTATCAGTTGAATTTATTAACTCGCACTTTGAAAAACTATTCAAGTTTTCTAGTTGTTCAGAAGAAAGCTTAACTGTACCAGTTGTACAATTAGTGACAGTAAAAATCAATGTCTCATTTTGGATTTTATAATTGATTAAGTGAATTGAGTTTAACGTACCATCAGAATATTTATTTGAATATTTTTTTAAAATATTTAGTAGTTCATTCAGACCATCCTCTATGTTATCTTTGCATGTAAATTGCAATGTTACACTACTCTCATATGTTGGCATATCGCCGCATATTTTTATTTCTATCACTGTTTGTGTTTGTGCACCGCTTAAATCGTAAGCTGTGATTAGATATTGATATCCAATTTTAGGTTGGGCTGTGTATACTTCTTCCGAAAGTAATCCGATTAATGAACCGTTTCCATTATACCCAATCCAAGATGATTCGGATAATCGGGTACCGTCTATTTCCGAGATTTCTATTATAAGATTACTAGCCTGGTTTCCGTCAGCATCAACAAATACAGAATTTAGATCATAAAAAAATTCTTCACAAAATCTTGCACATATATCTTTAGGAACTTTACCAACGGCTAAGACAGTGACTTTTGAACATGTTCCCATTTTTTCATCTAGTACCGAAAGTGAATAAAATTCTGGTTGTAACGCAAGCTTTAACTCCTCTCTCACATTAAGAGTTCCTTCTTGTAATAACATCTCACTGATCTGATTGATTGCACGATAATTACATTTACTCGTAGCCAATGAACAGTTGCTAAACATGACATAGTTTCGAGTTAAACGGTTTCCTCGCGAGAAATATATAACTGATAACTCGTTTTTACCAACTCGATTAAAGTATTTTTCAATTTTTTGCTTTATCATTCTAAGTAATTCTACATCACAAATATCATTCAAAGTGGTATAAAAACTAACTGAAAACTTATACGTAACGTTAGGTGTAGCAATATTTGAATTTATAAAAATATTCGTATATGCAGTTTGACCAATCATGTTGCGAGCTTGTAGTAAATAGTGCGTAGGTGTATTTTTATCTGTATGAATTGCTGTACCGTATATTGAGTTAGTAAGAATGTCATATTGGATCCACGAATTACATGTAACAGGTAACTTATCAGTATAATGTAGCGAATACTGAAAATAATTGGTATTGCCATCTCTCAAATCATAAAATATACCACCTGTTATGTTAAACATAATGCCACCACAGAACGAAAAAGGTATAGTTATGTTTTTGAAAACATATATTGTATTTATTTGACTGACAGATGAAGTAGTTGGTGTAACTATTGACTTTGTTGGTGTTGGGGTGACTTTATCTTGACAATATTTGTCGTTGACTACACCAAGTTTCTGCACTGTGAATTCTGGTAGAAACACATATGAAAATTGAGATTTACATAATCCTTTGTCGTTCATTATTCGATCTTGTATTTGATTAGCTAATAATTTATCACATGGAAAAATATTCAAACTGCAGTTGGACCATTTAATTTCAACAATATTTTTTTCCTTTTTGAATTTCAGAATTTGCAAATATCTTCTATCATTATCTCCGTAATACTTGTATATTCGATTCTCTATCATATTCAACAACATATTGTTTGGTAGTTGTAAATCAAAGTTTAATGCTAACTCTAATGTTATGTTTTGTAGACTTATTTGATTGCTGTAAATAATTGATAACTGTACATTTGTACTAGCTGTGTTTCCCTCCCTATCAGACGCTGTTATCTTAAATAAATAATACCCAAACGGCGCCCCACCATATTGTAACGCTTGAACAGGATAACCAATAATTCTTTGTTCGGTAGTATGAAACTTTAGCCAATAAGAAGTAGGTATTTGTGAGCCATTGTTAAACGTCATTGTTAGGTACAAGTTTCTTGTGTATCCGTCTTGTGGATCATAAAAAATATCATTTGGAATTTTATATGATAAATATTGACATTGTTTGACAAATATAGAATCTATGTATTTATTTAAAACAGGTTTATACGGTACTGGGGTTGTTACGCTAGGTGTTGTAGAAGGCTCACAAGTAAATTGCTGAATGAGCTCAATCTTTTGTAAAATATATTGAGGTGAAAACAATTCTTGAAGTTTCTTGTTAGGTTGTTCGTTTATGTCAATTAGTTTATTGTTCATATAGTTTATCAAGTCATATGGACAGGTATCAAAAGCTGCAGTGCAATTCGTCCAAGAAAAAATAAGAATATTTTTATCCCCAGGGTCTTCAGTTAAATCTACTGTTTTCACGGTATTAGATGATGTATCACCAAAAAAAAGTATTAACTTGTTTATAAGTTGAAACAAATCATTAACTATAGGATATGAGTTAATGTTAGAACATTTGATTTTCATTTTGTAATAAAATCCTACATTTATATCAGTGCTAATAGAACCTATTGGTAACATCGTGATTGTTGATAAACCACGAGAGTCAATTGCTTTTAAAATATATTTATAACCTGAAATTGGCTGCTGTTCAATATCCTTAACTTTAATAACACCGAATGCAACTTGCAAGTTATCGTTGAATTGAATCCAAGAATGTCGTGATAAAACACTTCCATTGATATTACGTAATTCTAACTTCAACGCATGTGTATCACCATCCTCATCCAGAAATATATCCTTAGGTATATGATACGCAAACGATTCACAGAACTGTATTTTAACAGAAGATATCAGCATGTTTATACGCGGAGGTCTATTCCCAACAACAATAGTTGATGATGGGGAAACGGATAATAATGACGTTATAAAACTGGTTGACATCCGATACGATGGAGCAATTGACGTTGTTGAGGGGAAGCGGCATAACGGTAAAATTTCTGTTGTAGCTCTTATAAGTTCATATTGTGGTAGCAATTCTGACTGAAATCTAAAACGTGATATGGAGTTTAGATTAAAGTCTCTTTCCATTATTTGAATTTGTTTTCGATTGCACGGTGCTTTTACGAATGAACAGTTTGTCCATGATAGGAATGTCTGCTTTAAAGTTCTTTCGAATGATAAAACCAAAACATTTGTTAGGTCGACATCGTTAATATAAGAGCATATTTTACTGACCAAAAATAATTGAACTGTTAGGTCTGGAGTGCTTAAATCGAAGAACTTGGTAACAGTGATATTTACTCTATAACTTACATCAGGTTTTGGTGGTAAAATAAATGTGAGGCTAGTTGTAACTGAAAGTCCACCTGTGTCTTCTGCTTTTAAAACATAATTTGTGTAGGACTGTTTTTGTTTTAAACTACTAATACGAATATGACCATATATAACTTGTGTAGAATCAACAAATTGTACCCATGATGATATACCAAGAGCTTTCATATCAGATGTTAGTAAACTAAGTTTTAAGTTGGTTGTGTCACCATCTTCTATATCTTTAAAAGTATCTGCTGGTATTCTATAACTAAATGAACTGCAAATATCAACATTGACAAAAATCATAGGTTTTAAGCTAACTGGGGGTGTATTGATGATAGGCGTAGGCGTTATTATTACGTAGGATGAAATTGTAGGTTTTACTGATTGAGTAGGTGTTACGATACTGATGATATTGTTACATGGTCCACTATACTGAAATTTAGTATAAGTTATAACAAACATCGGTGCTAAACTATTTATAAAATTAGTATTGATAAGATTATTTGGCAGGGAAACTTTTTGTTTTACTTTTTCTAGCTGAATAAGATTGCAGTGTTTTATCAAAGTACAATTCATCCATTCAAGTTCAATGGTTTTTTGTGTAATGTAAACATTTTTATACATAATATAATTGTCTTTATCACCATAAAATCTCGAAATTTTCTCAGATAATAAGTTCAACAATGTAACTTTGTTGTGTATGTTTTGATTAAAATATAAAGCTCCAGATGCATATATTACATGACTTGAATAATCTAATGTAATATCAATATTCAATTCAGCAATTGTCTCAGTTTTTAAACCTTTACTGTCATAAGCAATGAGGATAAACTTTCTTCGATTTAAATAGTCACTGTATACAACGACACCGTTTATTGTCTGTGTGGTTTGATTGAACTGGATATAAGAACTTTTATCTAGTTGTTTGTAATCTATGCCAACAAGAGTTAGTGAGAGATTTGGTGTATAACCATCTTCGTAGTCATAAAAGGTGGTTGGAGGAACTCGGTATTTTATTGGTTTACACGACTGTAAAGAAATGCTTAGTATACTTCTCAGTGTCATTGGTGGTTTATTAACAGGTTGCATTACCGATGACGACATAACAGGTGCTGGGGTAGTAGAAAAACAGTTTTCTTTGGTTGAAAACTTACCTGATATTACAACAAACTCTGGCACCATGGATTGAGTAAACTCCGAATTAAAACTGCCATATCTATTGAAAAGCTGATTGTAAATTCGTCGTGATTCAAAACCACATGGATCGACTATTGAACAATTATACCAGGATATAATAATCTGAGGGTATAAAACAGTTGACATTCTGAAATCATTAACATGAATGTTCGAATTTGTATAATCATTAAGGAACTTTTTAAGTTTTGAAATCCATGTAATTTGAATATCAGTGTAGGATGTTGCGTTTTGAAAGTAAACGTAACTCTGCATTTGGATTTCATAGTTGGGTGATTTCCTAACTTCATTATAGAGAACGTAAACATTTTGACTAGCAGTAGCTCCTTGGCTGTCTATACATAGTAATACGTATGTGAACATTTTGTTTACTGTGCTCTTCAAATCCGATGTTTTTAGATTACCGTAAAGCTCTTGTGTTTCCTCGTTTAGTTGTATCCAAGAGTTAAAGCCAACATTTGATGAGTTTGGATAAACAAGTCTTAATTTTAACTTTGGTGTAAAACCATCTTGACTATCGTAGCATGTATTTTCTGGTAACTTATATCTTAATCTCTGGCACATTGATATGGTTAAGATTGGTATGGTCATAAAAATAATAGGGGGAGAATTAAAATTTGGTGTAGGAGTTACTGTTCTTGTCGATGCCATTAAAATTGACGAAGATGGCATAATTGTAACTGAGCAGTAATCATTATCTGTTATTGTTGCTCCTGTTATAATAACATTAGGATTCATCAATACTGCAAATGATACTTTTATTGCATCGTTTGTTGAAAATAGTTTAGATCGTAATAACAAAACATTATTCTGTTCACACGGTAATCCACACACTGACCACCTTATGTTAATTCCACCATATGTTGGATCGATATCAATTGAATGGATTCTTATACCTTTCCATGTTGTTGATTCTGTTATCAGGAACTTATAAAGATTATCATGAATATATATATTTAGATCATTCAACCTCATGTTTTTATAGATGGAACCTGTTGTTTCGATAACACGTGTATAAGTATCATCCCCTTTGTCTTCTACTTTGATAGTCATTTTTTGACTAATTTTTAAAGCTCCGCTGTCAGTAGCAATAACATTATATATAAATTCAGTTTTTGTAGTGATTTGCAGCATGGTTAAAACTCCTATAAATGTTTGGTTGCTTGAATAAAATATCAACCAAGAGTTTTCATTTAAAGGTACCATATTGTTGTCGTATATTTCTATTTTTAAATTCCTTGCCAACCCATCTTCAACATCAAAAAATGTGTCTTCTGGTAATTGATAGATAAACTTCTGACATGGTGTTGTAAATAACATCGGTATAGACTTTAGAACTGATGGAGGTATGTTTTGAGGTGTAGGGGTTGTGGGAGAAGGCAGTAATATACTCGTAGATGTCATATGTTTGACTGATGTTGACATTTTGGATGACTGTATTGAGCATAACCCTTCATATTGAAATGTCATTTGAAAAATATTTACTTCCGGCTGCATGTAATTTAGAAATTTTGAACGTAAAATGGAATCTTGAATATAGAAGAAATCTTTGATAGTTTCGATCTTGTTTCTCATACAAGCACTAGTGATAAGATCACAGTCACTCCATTGTAATGTGTAAATATCTGATGTAAACTTCTTTAACAATATTATTCTGATTGAATGAATCATTGATACAAAGGAATTGATTTTCTGCGTTACCAATCTGATAATTTGATTTGGTGTTAAATCAGTATCTTTCAATGAAAACATTAATATAAAAGAATATTGGCGCATGTTTAAATACGGTAGTTCAACTGTTATGTCATTTTCAGTGCTTAAACCAAAAGTATTAGTTGCTATTATTTTGAACTTTTGTAATTTTTTCTGCTGCAGTTCGTAATCAGTTACAAAGCCATATAAATATTGATTTTGAGCATCAAATTGAATCCAGGAATGTGAAGGGATTGGTTGGTTATTTTTTTGCACAAACTGAAGTTTAAGGTTATTGGTATTTCCATCTATTGTGTCGTAAAAGGTGTTTGCAGGAATTGTATAACGGAATTCTTGACATTGAATTGCTTTAATTATTGGTATAGGATTTACTAAGATAGGAGCTTTTATGTTTATGGTTGACATTGTATATGGGGTTGATTTTGAAGGTACTATGACTTGTGTTGGGTTTAGATCACCTGGGGATACAGCTAGAGTTGATTGAGCTATTGTAAATCCTTGACACGGACCTTTGTAAGTCATTTTTATTTCAAAAACTTGAGTTTCAGGTAACATAAGAGATTGCAGTTTTATACTAGGGACATTTCCTTTTGATATGATTTCATTTGATATCAGTAATAGATCATCAGTAGGACATGGATTATACCTTAAACTACAAACTGTCCAATCGATTTTAAATCTCCTATTGCCTTCAATGATTTCTGTACTGATAACTTGAATTCTTCTCTCGTCGTTAAAAAACTTCTTTATTTTCCTTATTAAAAATAATTCTTCTTTTAGTAAGTTTTCTTCCTGTTGGTTACTTTTTGAAACAACCATAGTAATTTGGTGATTGAACGTAAACATATTTCTTGGATATCGCAATGGTATATCTGTTGTGGCGTATAATCCTTCGTTATCAAAAGCTTTCAACAATAGTCGACCAATACTTTTGTAATTTTTAAAACTCTTCAAATCTAAATGACCATATATTGCTAGACCAGGTGTATCCATTTGCAACCAGAAATGTGTTGGAACTTTAGTGTTGTTAAAGAAATGTATTTCGATTCTTAAATTCTTTGAACTACCTTCTTCTTTGTCTGTGAAGGTTTCAGGATCAAGTGTAAAATATATTGTTTCACAAAAGTTAATTTCAATTGGTGGTATAAGGATATTAACCCTTGGAGCTGTATTACTGAAAATAGTTGTCGTTGTCGAAGTTGTTGGTGTAGGTGTCGGCTTTAAAACAACTGATGTCATCTTTGAAGATGATGATGGCATAATTGTTTGTGAGCATACATTATTAGTAATTAATTTTACATTTGTTAGCAAAATCTGTGGCGATAACATCATTGTCATTAAAGGGTTTATTTCTCCAGAAGGCGACATAAAGTTTAGCAAATTATTATTCGTAAGTTCGTTTCTGTTGCATCCATTACCGAAACGTTTGTCTGTAAAGGTTATAGCGAATTGACTTGAACGTGTAGATATGCGCTCGAAATTTACTAAAGCTGTCATCTTCTGATTGATACTTTGATGCAAATGCGTATAAAATTTTTCTAGTATATATTTGATTATTTCAACATTTCTTATATTTGATCTAAAATAGTAGTAACCATTGTAAACTACTTGGAAATTGACGTCATTTAAATAAACTGTTGATTTTAAAGTAATAGTCATATCAGTGTATAAGCCTTTACTGTTCATTGCACGTAAAACAAATTTAAATTCTCCGTTTGGATTATATTGTAGTAAGTTACTGTAAAACGTTGCTGTAATAGTTTGATCGTTTTCCATGTATATCCATGTATTGCCTTCAAGTTTCATGCCATTATTACTGAGTAAATATAACGTTAAATTTCTTGTGCCTCCATCTATAGAGTCTTTAAAAGTAGTTTCAGGAATTTGATACGTAAATATTTCATAATTGTTCAAGCTCAACATTGGTATATTTTGTGTAATAAATGGAGGTCGTGGGATGTTAGGTGTCGGTCCAGTATCCGTACATTCTCCATAAGCGTTGATACTAATATATTGTATTACAACTTCTGGTAGGAAATTAAGAATAAGAAATGGGTTTACCTCACGGTCCCAATAGTTAAGTTTGCTTTTCATTAGATTGATATCAGTTATATTACATTTTTGTAATTCCGTGACGTATTGATTGTGAATAAATGTTAAAGAAAATCTGCCAGGTGGTCCACTTATTCGATCGAACCAAGTCACTTCAATATCTGACGTTTTACTTAAATATTGGTAATACTTCTGTAAAAACATTAGTAAAACTTGCAAATGATTCATCGAAGAACTGTAATACTCACTACCACTTATAGCAACTTGTAATCCCCCAAGAGGGATTTGTTCACGAATACAATTAAAAGTGATCGTTAATGCTGTTGATACTTGTTTGGAGTTGATAGCTTTTAAGGTATATTGATAAGTAGTTTTTTCTCGACCTTGTAATAAACTCACATATATGTAAGCATATATTTCTTGAGCAGCCATATTGAATTGTATCCATGACCCTTTTGAAATAGGGTTACCATTTTTACTTGTCATTTCTAATGTCAAATATGGTGTGTAGCCATCTCTTTCGTCAAAAAATGTATCAAATGGTATTTTATAGGTAAAATACTCTGTTGTGTAAATGTTTAAGATTGGTATTTCATTTAAAACTTTAGGCTTTATTATTGTTCCTGGTGTGGTTAAAACTGGTTCTACTGTGGTGGGAATTTTTGAATTACCTTCTGGGCATTTTATATTTGTTGATACCTTAATGTTTCTGATTATGTATTGCGGTGCTAAAAAACTTGCAAATTGAGAACTTGGATTACCATTTGTAAGGATAACCTTTGATGATAGATATTGAATTGTATTTGATGTTGTAGAACATTCATTGGTTTCTTTTATTGTACAATTTGTCCATCCGAATGTCACTATATTTGCTGTATTGTTTCTAGAAAATGATAGAATGTTTACCCATGAGAATTTTGGTTCTCCAAAATAACTTGCTACTTTCAGTAGTAATAACAGCTGTTCGTTGATATCTGGAACTGTTGAATCATAAAATGTACTCAATGTCATTTCAACTTCATAGAATATTGTAGGTAGTTTATCTGGAAGATTTATAAGAATAGGCAAACTTGTCGATAGATTTCTTGAATTTGATGCTTCTATATAGTATATAAGTTGTTTTGATGGAAATCTGATGTAATCAGAAACTTTAAGAAAACCATAGATTACTTGAATATCTGTATCTATCTGGATCCACGAATGTTTACTAACAAATTGCCCTGATGATGATTTAAGTTTAAGTCTTAAGTTTCTGGTGTTTCCATCTATAGTGTCTACAAATAATCCTTCAGGAATTGGAAAAACGAAGAAATCACAGAAACTGGTGTTAAATGGTCCGATACTTTGTGTTATAACTGGTGCATTATTAGTAACTAGTACTCCCTCTATGCTGTCTCTCTGAATTAAAATTCTGCTACCGATAGTGTTCCTTTTGTTTACGTTAATATTCTGTACAGGAAAAGGGTTGATGGCTATACTAATAGGAAGCATAGTTAAATGTGGTGTGCTGCCGAATATTGGCTCTAAAACATCTTCTGAATTTATTTTGGTATTATCGACAAATTCGTTAAATGATGAAACCAATGATGTAAGTTTATCGCCTATGATTTGCTTATCGTCAATGTCGTACGTCATTGGTCGGATATTATAAAATGGTGGAGACATGACTTGAATAAAACTGTCTGATAACTTACTTCCATCGAATATTAGATTCTTTACATAATCAAACGCGTTTTTTGAATCAATAACGTTTTTTGTTGTAAATACTATCGAAGTATTTTGGGGATAAACGTTTGTAACTTCATAGTTAATCAAAATGAATTCATCATATGGCATAGTAAGGTAAAGATTCAAAATGGTTAAAAACTTTGATAGGATCATTTCTTTTGATGGAGTATCTTTAAAAAAGCTTGCAAATGTCAATGAATAATAATTTTGTTCGTATTTTATGGTATTAATATTGGTTTTGATATTTATTTCTGTGCTGATTTCGAAGTTTCTACTATTAACGGAAGCCAGTTTATATGTTTCAATATTATTTCGAAAAATACCTTGATATATTTTGCTTGTAATCTGATAACCAAAAATGGTATTATTTATATTCAAAAGTATAACGCTTGAAACTCTTTCAGGCTTTAAATTAAGTGCATTCAAAATGCCATTTATTGGATCATAAAATAAAGCCTCAGGTATTGTTAGTTTTGTCGAGTAATATTCAGTGATATTTAAGATTGGAATGTTGTACAATCGAACAGGGATTGATTCTTTGTCACATATTTTAAAATTTGTTGTGTAATTTCGGAATAAAAAGTTAGGTTTGAAGCGTTGTTGAAATCTAGCATCATCCATATCTTTGCTTATTTGATTTATTGTTTTCACATCACATGGTTTGCATTTTATATTTTGGTCGAAAAATTCAATTTTAAGTAGCTTTTCTTTTCTACTTAAATATTGAAAGTTGTTTACAATGATATGTTTCAGTTGACTATCGTTAAAATATGAACCAATAATATTGGCTAAACTAACAAGCATGTGAACATAATGCGTCATCAAATTCATTTTACTTTCAACAAAGACAATCGTATAATAACATGGTTCACCTGCATTATCTGTCATAGTTTTAAGATAAAAAGTCATTGATGTTTTTGCATTGCACTTGTCTTCCGCTGTTACTTTGAATTTATATCCTTTCGCTGGTTGATTTTTAAAGACTTCGTAAGTCATCCAAGTAGATATAAATTGTAACGTTGGACTGAATTGTAGCCAATCAGTTTCTTTTAAAATAGTGTCATTAAACCAGGTCAGCGAAACCTTTAGATTGATTGAACTACCATCTTCTGGGTCAGTAAAATATTCATTCGGTAATTTAATATGGGAATACTGATTAAAATCTACTGCTATTGTAGTTTCTTGTTGCTTAGCAACTGGTCTGTTGTTTGTAGAACAATCGTCTTGATTTTGGTTTTTGTTTGTGTTAAATAACCCTGGAATATTGAAAAAACTAAAGGGGTCTAACTGACGTCTTTTTCTAACAATGGAAGTTTCAATTTTAGTTTCGTTATTCTCTCCATACAAATCCATGAAAGGTTTGCTAAATATTTCTATTTTATCCAACGTAATGATTGTTTGTGTTAAAAGACTGTTTGCAATCATACGAGTATTTTTAATGTTCAAATAATTGTCGAATCCTACTTTTATCGTTATATGCGTGGTCTTTTCTTTCCCATAAGTTTCCAGTAAAGTATACTTTGAAGTTTCGCATTTATTGTCTAATATGTATGGTGTAGAGGCACTTAATTCATTAACTAACCTTAACACTGTTTGTAGTTTATTTTTATCAGGTAAAGTTTCTTTAAAGTACAATCTAATATATGTTTTGGTAGCAACTTCATTCGTTTTGACTTTCAGTTGAATAATTTTCATTGTTGATATATTTTGATTTAGACATTCGAATGGTAAATCGATTGTTTGTATCTCACTTGTGAACTTTTGTTGACAACATGGAAATAATTCAGGATATATGCGAAAATTGTTCTTATTTTCGTCATGTTGAATCCAGTTTAACGAGGTACGTTGTAACAACTAAAAGGTAAAGAGAGTTTTTATTATTTACCACGGTATCATAACAACCCTAAGCAAATTATTAAAATATATATTTTAAATAGCATAAAGGGACATTTTATTTCATTTCAGTTATTATGGGAGGTAGGTATCACCTGTAACCAGACTAATTTTCACTAATGGTATTATGTTAGTTGTGTTAATCGTGCAGTATTCGCTTAATGTGACATAAGTAGCTTAAATTGATATCGGACGAATAGCTCAGTCGGGAGAGCAACCCAGTAATGTGACATAAGTTGTAGTCTACTTTAAATTTGTTAGTAACATTGTAGAATATATATATTTAAGGCTATTCATTTTTTATATCAACATAATTTAGATATCATTATTATCTGCGGTGGAAAAAGTACCTGTTTTAACAAAACTCAAAGAGTTAATTCCACAAGCTTAGCCTCGTTTACAAACAGCTTTTTCTCATTCGCTGGTTATCAATGGAAAGATCTATATTATAGTCTAACTAATATTTCGAGAAACCAAAATAATATCGTACTATTAATTTGTCATTTTGAAAAGAATAGACCTTTTCATTAAAGGTGCTTACTCACTTGTATCATATTTGTGTAACATATATTGAAATTTATGCATTATAAAGGTTGGAAGTTAATAAACCTGCTAAAATCTCATTTGAGTCAGCCGATTAAAAGTAAAACAACTCTAAACTTTGTAAAAAGCTCAATCTGCTTCTTGGTTTATTTGTATAGCGTACTTGAAATTCAAATATCTCAAAAACTATACGTATAATTTGACTCAGGAAATCTCCAGTTCACAAAGTTTCAATAGGGATTAGTTTTTTTATGACCAAAACAGATGAGTAAGGAACCTTTTATACCTGCGAAGGGGAAAAAACCATTCCCAAACAAGGCAAAACTTGTAGAATTACTACTAATATTGGCATTTTTACAAGCCTCGCCTCGTATTCAAAAGGAATTTCTATCACCTCGTAGTTTTTAGTGGCATAATTTTCGGATAATGGATAACGCTTACTGTGCGCAAATCTCATTTTTAAAAAACCCTTTGTAATAAGTCTATCTATAAAACATGCACGATAATAGAATTATATTTCGATCCCAAGAATTCTTTCCTCTTTTACCTTATGATCAACATAAAGCCGATATGTGAAAGAATACGCTCTGGGACGAGATTAATACCATGTTAACATTGTTAAGTCAGCGACTTTAGTCGATGAGTTATTGGTTTAGGCGGTTTTTTTATAATTTTTTGTTCTTCTTCTCGTATACGGAACACGGGATCGAACAATGTCCGGAACAATTTT
>JAYJMI010168976.1:0-10063 GCA_036873855.1 Sarsia tubulosa
TGGTCCCTTCTAGAAATAAGTCTTAGGATTGTGTCGGTCAACCAAGTAAAATATCAAAACTTACTTACTTACTTATGCAGAAATTCTGACCGAAGTAGAGTTCGAAACCACGACCTACGTTACAGATCAACGGCGCTCTAACCGACTGTACTGCCCGACTTGAATGACTTATGTCATTACAAGCTAGTACAGTGTGAGTCACAACCGGCAGCTCGAATCCAACTTCACCAGAATTCTGCACGAAGAGAAGGGGGAAGGAAGTGATACATCACTATTTATATACAATTAAAGTGAATCTATGAGCAGAAAATGTGCAAATGCAATCAGCATTGTGCCAGTAATCGTGAAAGTTATAACTCAAATCATACTTTGGTAGTTTTCATTTATTACTATATTATTTTTACGTGACAAAATAGCTTATCTTAACTTTTATGATTTCTAAAATTTTAATTAAAACATTGGGGATAAGTAAGTGATTAAAAGTGATTAACAGTTAAATAAATTCTACACTAGAAAGTAATAAAAATCGAATCAAGTCTTGAAAAGGCAATGCAAAACAAGCATTTAATATTTCCATGATATTTCCTTGGAAGTTTATAAAATGTTTTTTGAGTTTTATTCATTTATTTTATTTTTATTTTATTTCTCTATAAACTGCTTACGGTTTATAGAATCTGCACCCAGTAGGTAACTAGACTAGATTTAGTTGTTCTTTTTTACGGAAAAACCGGGTTAAGGAATCGAAATAAAAAAACCCCGTAATATAGAAGAAGGACTACATGTCTAGAGGATAACATGTTGTTCTAAGTAAGGCAAAAGTTTAGTCGTGTTACTTAGTCGTTAGTTGCGTTACTTACTCGTTAGTCGTGTTACTTACTCGTTAGTCGTGTTACTTAGTCGTTAGTCGTGTTACTTACTCGTTAGTCGTGTTACGCTAGAGTATACTATATAATACCTGCATTAGTTTTAAATCGAATTGAACCAAATTAATGAACGACTTGAAGTGTTGTTGCTAAGAAGATATAAGTAGAGAAAATGAAGGAAATATCTTGTTCTAAAGCTCAGCAATGAACCTATTACGACACTTTAACTACACTTTACGACACTATTACGACAATTTAAAATTATCGGTTCAAATGCTCTACATCTGTAAGCAACACTTAATTATTTTTTTTAGAATTTAAGAAAGGAAATGACTCAAAATGGCCGAGTCCGTCCTTCGAAAGCACTGCATAGTAATGGGTAACTATTCCCGTGGTGTGGAGAAACTACAGGTCCTAGCATAATTAGTATATACTAGTTTACATTTTTCTGAGTAATTTTCACTTCAAGTTTTTATTCATTGATTTAAAAGGAAAGTCATTAAAATACTTCAGGTAGTTAGAAGAAGTGGTAGAAGTAGTTTTTCTACTCTCGCCAAAAGTTATATAAAAATAACAAATAAGCATTGGAGTATTGCAATACGCTAACTTAAGTCGCTATGAAAATTAATGTTTTGGAATCTAAAGATAATTATGCGCGTATTCTCAAAATTTTGGGCTAAATCGAAAGATCTATCAAACATAAGTATCTGGAAAAAAAATTATTAGTCATTGTATGTGCAGTTTAAGCAATAAATGAATCTGATGTTAAGCCCATTTTTTCCTTGCTACCTCTACTTTTTATTGAGAAAATTATTGATAGAATATTATTTTCTTGAAAACTAGTGCATAAGTACCTTTAAACTTGAAAATTACTACAATAGAGAAAATCATACCTCAGAAAAATAATGCTTGGTTATTGGTTCTTTAAAATCAGCAATACTAAAAATGATGTCTTTGAAAACATTTCTTTGTTAAATGCTTCTGCTTGACAAACTAGTTTTTGAAAAATGTGAGATATTATCTGTGACAATTTATGGCCTACCAATGAAGGCCATAAGAGGCACTGGGCACATGCGATTGATCTCTTTAAATTCCTCAAAAATATGGCTATTTAGTAGCATTTACAATGTGAAATAGTTTAGAAAATACGATGATTCAAAACTCTTGAAAACTTAGGATTGTAAGTTCAAAAGTTGATAATAAATTTCTCTCAAAAAAAGGAAGCTTACCACAAGCTTAGTAAACACATAAATTGTCTTTTATCTATTATACTTTCAAGTTGTCAAATATCAACAAATAAACAAAATATAAATCACAAACTAAATTAAGTCACTGTGCTTTGATCTGTCAACTTAATACTGCGTTACCTCCGGTGTCAAAACTCAATACCGCTTGCCCTTGTGGTAAGACAGGGAGATCGGCAATTGGCCATTTTCTTTGGTCCTTTTTAGGAACAGAATCGGGGTTGAAACTTGCGGTTTTCCTCCAGGGCCTTTTTAGGACCAAATCGGAGTTGAAACTTGCGGGTATCCTCCAAAAAATAAAAAAATAAAAAATAAAATAAAACTTTTCACTCGCTTCATATTGTTCGGCTAAAATTTACAGTTTTCAGAAGCATATTTTTAAACAATAGAAAAATTATAAGCCAATGAAAAACAAGAGTTTATTTTTTGCGTAATGGCACTTTCCCAGTGCTATTTATCTTAATAAAATCACTGGTTTACGAGTTTGCAATGAAGGCTAGAGATTACAGTAGTCCTACTTTTGGACTTCGGTGGCGGGGTCGTCCTCCTACACTCTATTTACTGAGTAAGAACAACTTTATAATAAATATATATAAATCGAGCCTTCATTTTTTCTCTTCAAAAAAAAAGAACTATAGAAGTTGCACGAACTTAGAAATTATGTACGAGTAGTCAGAACTTTTCTTCATGACACTTCAAAAATAAGAACAAGTCTGTGACTAAGTCCATTTTGACCTGTCCTTGTAGAGACAATAAAGTGTAATTATGGGAATTAAACTTGAAAGGCACAACTTCAAGTGACATCATTTTTGTGAACCCCATATCGAAACTTATTGTGGTAAAAGAGTAGCTAGAAGTAAACCTAACTGGTGATTTTCACTTTCTGAAATTTAGCAGATCATAAGTAAAGTAGTTCCAAACTTTGTAAAAAGCTCAATCTGCTTCTTGTTTTCTTTTGTTTAGCCAATTTAAAACACAAATATCTCAAAAACTACACATAGAAAGTTGCTAAAATTTTAACGGAATACTCAGGACATGATATTCTTTCATTTTATTCCTTTAATAACTTTTATATATAAATTAAAGCAAGTATAGTCTAGCATAAGTCTAGTATTAGTCTATACTAATGGCAGTAATTATGCTCCAAAAAAATTGACTAATAAGTTGTTGTAATGAATATTAAAATGGTTTTAAGTTTTCATTTCTTAAATCTTCAATTGTTTCTCCATTAGATTCAATATTTGTATAGAGTCCTGCTGAACTAACTAAAATAAAGTTTCAATTTACTTTCATTTTCAAAAAAACTCCTTTTGAGTTGATGAGTATAATAATTTATCTGCTTTAACGAGCCTACGTATCGATTAAATTTTTTTGAGTATATTTGAGAAACTATTCATGCGTTTTAGATTAAAACCAATCGCAAGTTCACAGATATTATAGCGACAGTCAAAACTTTAAAAATATAATTGACTTCATTTATTCTCGTCGACAATTATAAGACGACATAAACAAAATCACAAAATGGCTTCGACTAAACATATTTTATTTTTCGTTCTGCTCTTGTGTGTATGTGTGTCATTTATACAATCCAAAAAAGAATCAAAACAAAACAACAGTAAACAAGATAAATCCAAAGAAAGTGATAAAAAAGAGGAGAAGAAGAAAGATCCAAAAATGGAGTCGTACGCCAATGATGCTCATAAACGACCAACAAAATGCCAGGGTCAGTTAATTTACTATTATTAAGAAGTCTTGTTTTTACACTTAATTACGTTAGACTATATTAAGTTTATATTTGTTGTTATAAGGTTATTAAGATTATAGACTAGAATATATAAAATATAATCACTATTTTTGCACTTTCTAAATTAAAATCTAAATAAGATCTGTAAATTTATGATTTTAACGCCTTCAACCTCGTTTTCACGAAAACACTAATCATAAAGATTTTTAAGAACAACAGATTAAATTTTATTTAAATTTGTCATATGTTCTTTGACTGTCAAGGTACTCAAAAACTGAAATTGAAATTGAAATCAATGTCAAAATTTGATTACCCCAGAAAATCCAAAAGTAGTCATTCTATTAGCCTCTATAACTACACCAAAAGTAACTCTATAACTTTTTGATAGAGTTGTATTCTGATTGCTTTTAAAATTCGATAGAGGGACTTACTCGAAAACAGCCAACAGAGGTATCCTCAACTACTTTGAATACTTGCGTGTTCTAAGATGTTTCCAAAACCAGCCCCCTTTGAAATACTGGGTATTCTAAGAGCTAAATAAGTGTTGCTTTGAAATAGTTAGAACACCTATTTTATTGAGAAACTGTCCAAAAAAGTATCCTTTGAAACAATATCTATTCTGTAGGCAAATTTCTACTACCTATGAAAGAGAACTGTTCTTTATTTTATTTTTGCTTTCTTTAAAAAATCATCTGCTCTAGAACAGTTACTAAAGCCTCCTATGAAATTTTGAGCTTCCTTTGAAAAAGGAACACCTATTTTGAAGAAATGCATCGTTGGCTGCTTTTTCTTATTCAGGGGTTTTAGGGAAATTTTTATTAGCTTGACTACTCTCGCACTGCTCTTTGCAATACAATAACTTCAATATAGGTTACTCAAAATGATTGTACCTGAGTAAGCCCCTTAAACTCTATTTATACCGGGGGGTGTGCGGATTCCGCCACAAATTGGGTTCTTGGTATATAATTCCTAAAAAAAAAATTGACGACATAGAACTTTTACTACTTTTAATATTTACCCCTTGGACATGTTCTGTAAAATTTTCAGGCCTATTGACCCAGAGAGAAAAAAATTATATCTCTTTCATTCAAGCGTACGGTATCGTATAATAATCATTCAATCTTGATAAAATTTTCACACAATGTTTATTTCGTTAATATAATTTACAAAAAAATATTAAAAGTGATTTCAAACTTTTAATGACGTCAGCAATAACTATGACGTCATTTTTCAAAATTTTGCATTTTCATGTCATTTTGTTACGTCATTACTTTTTTTCCTGTAATCATTTTCCTTAAAAAAGATAAATTTAATAACATCATTATTCGGAATCCGCCATGAAATCCTAGGAACTGCAAATGATGTAACCATAGAACTTGGCACACTTATAGGACTACTAAAAATTAAAAAAAAAATTAGGGTCTAAAAAGCCAGGTATAAATAGGGTTAAGATAATTTATTGTAATCTCGAAATATTATTATGGTTTTAGTATGTCGTGTGCTGATGCAGGAATTAGCTGACGAAGTAAACAAAACAAGTTCAGTGAAAGATAAAGTGTGGTTAACTAACAGATTGGACGGAGAAGATAAAAAGGATGCCTCTAAAGGGAAGCAAATTGATTACAAAAAATCGTAAGTATTAGCTGAAAACTAGATTTAGTTATAGGGCTTCCAAACCAGTTCTGTTGATGTTTTCGTTTATCTTTTCTGATTTCTGATTTAAGATTTCTGTCTGTTCCGTTTTCTTATTTTTCTTGATTTCTCTTTGTCATTTTTAAGAAACAGTATCAAGAGAGTAAAAAAATGGTCTTGCTCAGAGCTTACTATGATAGAAATTGTTTTTGTAAAAGAGTTGTTGTTTTGAAAATAATGAATGTTTAACTAAAGGTTTATACTTTATAGTGAAATGAGATTATACGACATCTTAGAACACGTGTGCAAGAAAGTATACAACTATCGATCCATAGCTGGTCCAGAATTCCCATACTTAAAGGGAGGTAGGTAGCCTTCTTTATCATTAGAAATTATTTTAACCACAGCTTTGCTTTCTTTATAACATTTTAAAAGCAGGTAAAATGTTTCACATGATGAAAAATATATCAAATATAAGTGCGGAACTATGTGTTCTTTAAGTGTGTTCTATGTGTTCGGATAAGTGTGTTCTTATATCTAATAAGAACAAAGAAGATTGAACAAGAATATCAAATATAAGTGCATATTTGTTTGCATATTTGTGCATATTTTGTGGAATATAAAACCATGACCCAAATAAATCAAGTCTCTACAAAGTTTTCGATTAACGCTTTGTTCACGTTATTTTATTCTTCTAGTTAAAAGTATGTTCAGACAGAACTTAGAAGAAATGATGGCATCGAATGGTTTATCGTTAAAATTAGACGCACCAGAAGAAATGGTGGAAGACCCCACATTTGAAATTAAAAGAATGATGTTTCAGGTCAGTGAATCTCTTATTAATGTTAGCATTGTTAGGACTGAAATCTGACTACTTTGTTTTTACTAATGCTTTTGAAAAAATCTTATCAGAAAACTAAATCAGAACTAGAACCAGAAAACTGGAAGTAATTATTGCTTTTACCTAACGTGATTGATTGAAGATTGAAGCCTTTAGGACCTCAACAGCTATTTTTATAGTTTTTCGTTTTTTCTGATTTCTGCTTCCCTAGTTCCGTGTTCATTTTGAAACATATCATTTTTTCTAGTGTTATTCGGAAACGTTTATTAATTTTTCTAGTGTAATCAAATGGTCGAAGAATATGAGGATGATATTGTAGAATGGTATATGAAAGCACAAGAAACTGATCCAGTAGATTTCTTATGTGCAGAAAGAATTATTGATACCAAATTTCAATGTAGGTTAAATTTGTTTTTATTGCTTAATTAAAAGTTGTTTTAGTTCTTTTTATGATATGATTTCATTTTCCACTTATAAAAGTATAAATCATTTTTAATTTATTTAAAAAGACTTTTAACCAAGAAACTGCTAATGCGCATGTCTTTTCTTTCCTATAAATCCAAAAACTTTTTGAAAATTCGAATGTGGATTGAAATGTGAATAGACTCATAATCCAAAATAAGGTTCTAAATTGCATGCTAGATTTACTGTTATTGTATAGATTTATGGAAGCCGAGTAATGTGTTCAGTTTTGATTTAGCCTGCGTAACTGTTAATATCTTTTTATATTTAGCATGTTTAACAGCTTCCACGGAGGTACCAGCAGATGCAAAACAACCATTACCTAAGGACACAAAAGATAAACCACGATCATTTACTAATGGTGCAAAACTAGAACTTTAAAAACTGTTTTTGAAAATTTATATGTTTGTGCTGTAAATTGTATCATTCATAGAAACAAACTCATTCACCAAAAGTTTATACTGTTCGATGTCAGTAAAAAATACGTTGGATACGAGTTCGTAAGTTGCATGCAGAAATCTATTACTTAGTTATCTTCAAAACTCGAAACTCATTTTCAAAACCCACAAATTCTCGGCAACTCGCAAATAGATTCGAAAATTCATTTCCCTATGTATATTCTTAATGTATTATTTTATTATTTTTAACAAGATAAAGAATCTATAGCAGATCTCTCAACAAACAAAAAGTTGTTCATAAAAACTAGAAATAATCCAAGCTTAAATACTGTAGTATATATTTACATTTATCCTAATTTTACTTACAATGAATAAAATATCTACACAAGATTTATTTACATTCTTTTCTTTAAGTGTACTATTAGTTTGTATATTTGGCATCGCACACAGTGCATATTTATCTAATAATAAATCAATTATTTACATCATATTTACTTGTACATAGTTCATCCCCATTAATGGCTGTGCTTTAATATATCCCCCTTTAAAACAGGGAGATAGAACAGCCCCTTGTAACCATATAACACCATAACAACCTTGTAATCATAAAAAATTGTCTCCGTTTAAGGAATTTTTATTCGGAAAGTTATTCGTTGTAGTAAAAAAAATTAAAACGTTAAAGAGACACTGTCTTAAACTTTCCTAATTTTTCAATATTTACATCCTATTTGTAATTTTGTCTCTAAAAACTAGAAGTATCAACAAAAAACTGTGTTAAATATCTCATTCTGACGCATAGACGCAAGTCAACAGCTGCACATTTAAAATCAAATTGCATGCGCAACATATGTGTAGGTAGTTGCGACATTTTTGCTCAGTATATCTCTTTTGGTTCCAAAAATAATAAAAATTGAAATTGGGAGATTCAATTTTAACTTGTTATGTAACCTTATACCCTCTTCAAAATCGACCATCAAATATTTCTGAGACATTGCCTATCTGGCTATATCAAAGTCTTCAATATTACCGTGCGCATTAGTTGGATAACAAAATAAATAAAAACATAGATAAATATCAAAACATAGGACCTTGAAGTGAATCAGGGCTACCAGGAATAGGACTTAGTGGTATTGTATTTTTTCTACCATTTGTAACATAATGTGGTTTGTCCATACTAAATTTCTTTCGAACAAACTTTGGACTTTTCAGCACAAGTCCTTGTGTGTTAACGATTGTTTTGACATTTGCCATGGCGACCTTTGTTTCTCTTCTAGAACATATTTTGTCCAGTAATTGTTCAAGAAAATTATTATCTGTGTTAAAAGATAAAGTCAATATAGCTAATATAAATGTATCAGGCATTCGTTCTTTTAAACTTATACCTTTGATTTCTTTTTCAAGTTGCTGAACTGGTCCGATATTTATTAGTGAGTATTTTAAAGCTGACATTCCATTAGTATTACTTAATATTCCCCTAGATACAAGATTTTTCAAGCACAATGACACTACGCATGTTTCTTCACTTGAAGCTAACCAATCAGAAAGTTTTCTAGGTTTTTTATGAGTGATGTCAGCATGACGCAGCATCTTTTGAAACAATACTCGATCCATAAAAGTAAATGTTGGTTCGTCGTCTATAACTGTGACATATAGTTCCGATGATCTATTATGGCTTTTTAATTGGTTTTCATTTTCTACTATCTTTATTTTACGATGGGCCTGTAGATCTAATAGAACGGCGGCAAGAACTCCTAAAAAATAAGAAAGAATTTAACTCTACAATTTAAAAAATACGTACTATAACTGTAATTACATAAATTTTGCAAGAATAGAATTTTGAATAAAGAGCATCATTCATCAAAAAACCCAATTTTTAAAAGATTCACAATAGCTAGGATGGCGAATCACCTTATTTTTTTAAATAATAAGTTTTACTCACCAACTTTTAACTCAGTACTTTTCAAATCAATTCGACTAATATATTGCCATAACAAAACATACGCTTCGCATAAATACAACTTTCGTTTTCTCAATAATTCTTCATTAAAGGTTCTACAGTTCAATATTTTCTTTATCGCATCGTAAAAGAACTTCACGTAAAATTTCGTATCGATATCGTGAACATTCGAATCTGATGTGAACTCGATAGCTTTAATATCTAAAGAAAAGTTGTTACGACTCTATTTATTAGCTGAATTTTATTAGTTGAATCAAAAGACCTATAGATTCCTGCTGGTGTAGGTGAGGTTTCTCCCAGCCAGCGACTATGGGGTCCGGTGATATACCACAGGTACTATTCAGAAATAACTCTAAATTGGTGTTCTCAAGAAGCTTCTCAAGTTGCCCCAAAACGCCAGCTATTCCCAAAGATTCACTTGAATAAAATTAAAATTCTAATGTGGTAAAAACATTTTCTTCACCTTTCGATTTCCCATTCGCGCCATTGAAAATGAAGAAGGAGCATGGTAATACTAGGAGTTTTACCTTGAATTCAAACGAATATGATGATAAAACGTTTTGCAAAAGCAAGAATGATAGTCAACTTTTTATATCCAGATAAGTATATTGTAAGTTGGTAATAAAAAACCCCGTAAAACAGCAGAAATATGATGATGATGTTAAAACATGCTGATAACAGACGCTGATTGGTTAATCGTTGGTTATAACACTTATTAATCTACTGATTAGTCATTAACCTACATTTATGATATGTTTTATATCACCAAAAGTTAGTAATAACGTTTTAATCAATGATAATAACTGCAATTGATGCAAGTCGGGTGTAGTGGCTTGCATCTTTAATCTAGCAACTTAGAGGCTGAAATGCGGAACTGCGTGAGTCCGAGTCCACTCTCCGCAGAACCGCAGTCGGTGTTAGT
>JAYJMI010169087.1:0-10061 GCA_036873855.1 Sarsia tubulosa
CCCTTGTTCCTAGGCAACTATAGGAACCAAGTGTTTCCCTTGAAACACCCAAGGCAGATTGGGTGGTACGGCGAATTTCCCCGGCCGAGTATCGAACCGGTGTCACTAGATTGAATTGCGAATGTGTTACCATTATGCCATACCACCATACATATCATACCATGCCATATCACATTAAGCGTATACCGCACGATGCATAACCGGCAATTCGAATCCCTCTATTATAAACCCTTTACGATCATCAAAAAAAATACACATTGAAATTTTTATCAACTTTACTGAACGACTAAATTAGTCTGCGATCATCTTTATAATCATCTTTAACATCTCCTTTATGATACTCCAATCGGATAACAAAATCGATTCAAATTCTTTCAATGCAACTCTGCCTCATTTGCAATCTTTGTAGACCTGATATAACTAGAATTATGTTCACATGCTTTATAAATTAAAGTTTCGCAGTTAAGAATTCGTAAATATTGATCAAAATGTTTAAATAAAAACCTACCTTGTATACTTATATATCTGTGTGTTTATTCCTTAAATGTCAACTTCAAACTACAAAGTTACAATAATTTCGTTCAATAAAAATACTCCCATCTAACATGTTTAAACGCCGCCTTTCTCAATAATAAACAAGTTTAAACACCCTCCCTCTTTGTTTCTATATTAGTGAATAAGATATATGCGTAAATAGGTTTAAATTCTAACGAGTAGGAGATATAATTTTCAAACAAGCCTTTACATTTCTTAACATAACAATAAACAAGGAGGCTGTTGATACAAACTACAGACGAATCATCTACTTGTACAACTTTTGTTTTCTTTAGGAAATCTCCTTCCCTGTGTTCTCTGAATTAAACATTAGTGGATGGAATATTAAGATCTATTTATAAAGGTTTTCCAATAAAAGCCGGGATAGGCAAGTACGGTACAAAAGGCTGCCCATACTTGTACTATGTACTAAACACTTTTGCATATTTTGTAAACATCATTATTTTAAATTATTAAGTATAGTATGTTTGTCCTTACTAGAATCTTAAAGGTACTTGTTCATTTTTCATTCTATTTATAATTGTATCACTAAAAAATTAAAGAAACAAGGAAAGACCGAGTGCTAAATATCTGTATTTTAAAAGCATAGTATTAAGCCCACAGCAGCATTTTGAAAATCGGGTTTCATGCGCAATACGTGCTTGGGATCAGGTACTTGGGAATTTTTGTAAAAAATTATAAAATAAAATAAAAACATGGAGTATAGCCAATTTTTTTACCAGATGTTTATAGTTGATAGGTCTTTGAATTAACCAATAAAAAAGGTGAGAAAAACAACGCCAAATTGTAATGATGTATAGTGAGATGCTGACGATGCTTAATCAGATGCTTATGTTTAATAGACCTTTTTTATTAAGCAAGTAAAAACTTGGATAAAATGTTTATCCATATTTTAATAGGCATAATACAATTTTAAAGGCTAGTGTTTAACCCATATAGAAGATTTATTCCCACTAGAAAATCAATTTTTTGCGTATACTTTCTCAGAGCATATTTTAACGTCTAACGTCATTGTAAGCGGACCATGCATTTGTAGTGCTCACACTTTGTTGAGAAGCTTTATTAGGAGACAGTCAACAATTTAACTTTTATCTTAAATATGCTTTTGTAAATTTAAATCATTGTGGAGGAGATTTATTTCTCGTACCATCATTAAATGAATTTATTGACAATAGTTTAACCTTTAATAAGGTTGCTAACCATTGTTAACTTATGTAAGTACACCCTTATGGTAAATAAAAAGAATATGACATCAACTTAATAAAAAAATAAAGCTTCATATTTTTGCAGAGCGTAAATCTTAAATAATATTATTCGAATAAACATATTCAAAGCCACGAGATTTTGATTTTGATTACGAATCTATATGATTTTGATTTACCTTTTTACTACTGCAGATAAAGCTCCCTAGAAACGAAATAAAAGGCTAGAGTTCGTAAACTTTTATGCTGTGATTCAGCTTCCAAGGAAATGTTAACCTCTCGTTTTTCTATTGACCTTGCTAAGGAGGACTACTATTCTACTATGAAGTAGTTCTTAAGAATTCCACATTAAACTTTGCATGCAAACTTTTGTTGCTCCAATGTGATACGCTCCGATGTGATACTTTCATAGCTATAATCAGCATATATTGAATAAATAATTTCTTTTGTTTTTAGTATTCTAAATAGATATCCAAACTTAAACAGATACCCAGAATTACAACTTTGTTTTCAGCCTCTTTCCACTTCAGCTGTTTGGCAGCGTAACGTAATGAACAACTACGCATGCGCAGTTTCATAAAAACATGTATAATTCAACAACTGCGCATGCTCCTTGGAAAGAGGCTTGAAGTACCTTTTCAAAGTTCAGCATGTCTATCCAGAATTACTGTTCTGTAAATTATAATTTACTGAAAAAAAGTGAAATGACATTATAGTTGTTGTCAGAACATATACAGACTAGGATTGGGGTTCAGAAATAGGAATTAGAAAAAACTATTTCCAGATCACGCAACAATAATAATAAGTTTGCTGAGTTTTCCGTTTACGACGGGTATAATAAGGACTATAGAAACCCTTTAAAAGCTTAATTCATTTAAATTTTAATATTTCTCTCTAGGTTGTCGATGTTGCAAAACGAGATTTACGACTTTATATTAACACAACTCACGCTGAAGAGATGTAAGTCGTTATTTTTAAAATTTGCTTCAAAGTTTCATGTGTTCTTTACCATAGCTTGTTAACCACAAATCTTATGACTATTATTTTATCGGACATTGTGCCAATAAAGCCTATAATATAATATTTCATAAACCAAAAAAGGGACAAAACATGGTTTATTCCATTGGAAAGATGATTTGATTCAGATTTCGAAAATATGGCATATATAACATGTTTTGTCCCTTTTTAATAGCAAAACCACCTTAATCTCGTATAATACCAAAACTACCTTAATCTCGTGGACTAAAACTACGAGCATTACGTCTTGATTTATATCATAACTGCAGTCACCATCACGTGGCTTATATTTCAAAATTCTTGTTTTAAATCTTGATCAAACTGCTATTACGTTTGTTTACATCCATTTTTAGGTTTGAAGTGTTAAAAATCAAAGCAAACGATCGGAATGCCATCACTAGAGCTGAGTTTGATGTAATGAACACTGCAGGTATAGCAGAGTATATGAACGAACTGCGAGAATCACATCCACAGTTTCGTGATCGATTCAGTGAACAAACATGGCTGAAACAAGGGGATCATTCAGATCCTATTATGAAGAACCTACGAGAAAAGTAAGTGTTTGTTTAAAAGCGGATGTCTGCCAATAAGATATACTTTTCTTATCAAGCCTAAATTATATTGTCTTTTCTCAAATCTTTTGCAACCTTTTAGTTTTAATACGTAGATTATATTGTCTTTTCTCAACTCGTTCGCAACCTTTTAGTTTTCTTTACTTAGATTGTATTCTCTTTTCTTAATACTTTTGTAACTCTTGCGCTTCCTTGCATAAATTCTAATATATTTTTCCAACTCTCGTAGACATTAAAAGAAATGGTTGAGATTGAAACAGTTCCTCCTGAAAACGGAAATTTTCTTGAAGAGGAAATATAATCTAACCGATAAAGAGACAAATGTTAGAAAAATTGGATAGACGTGTTTCGATTTCTTGCAATGCTTCTCTATTTCAAAATCCATTGTTTATCTAAATTTACTATTTTTTTAGAGTTCTAAAACTAACTGGGTTACCTCCTTATTATGTCCACGGAGGAGAACCACTACAAGTACTTCGTTACCAGCCTTTTGGACATTATAATGCTCATTTTGATAGCATGGATGAGAAAGAATACCCAGATCACAAATGTTGTCATATGGATTTAGAAACACAACCATTTCGTTGTAAGCTATGCAGGTATGACTGACACTAGCCTAGATAAGACGTATAAAAAATATAAAACCAAGATTCCCGTGTCGTCATCTCAAACCCGTATTGTGCGACTTACGACTAAACTATGCATGTATGAGAAATATTTTTTTGCAGATTCTATCACAACCATTTTTATTAAACTTTTTTATAAGCAACCTAATGTTTTTTTCCTCCTACGTGAATATTCTAGATTTATTACAAACATTTATTACTACGTGAATATTCTAGATTTCTTACAATCATTTATTACTACGTGAATATTCTAGATTTATTACAATCGTTTATTATTTGAACGACGTGGAAGAGGGAGGGGAAACAGCATTCCCAGCAGCCGATGATCCAAACTATAGCCATGAGGTGAGTTTTCTTTTCATTCATCTATAAGCCAGACCATCTGGTAAACTGTCTTCAATATAATACCTTCAGTGGATTAGTTAAGTTTTGTGCCGATTGATAACATTGACAGTAAAAAAACGTTAAAAAATGAGTTAATCAGGGAAAATTGATCCGTGAGAAAAGCCCAAAATTTTAGTTCACGCGAAAATTAATCCACAAAAGGTGGCAATATTGATGAAGTACACCAACCATGTAAATTTATCTTTATTTTTGCTTTATTTATAGTTGACGATTTAAAACAATAAAGTTAGGGGTTTGTCCGGTAAATCATTTGTTTGCATTCCCAGATTAACCGAAAGGGTCTTATAAATTCACCTATGTAAGTCTGACCGTCCGGACATTCATCCGTAACGCTGTTTTTCTCAGAATACGTTTATTAGTTATGTCTGATATTTACGTAAAGTTAAAAGGTCATAAATGCAGAAAAGTCAGAGATCTGGATTTTTAAAACAAATTTTTTATTTACTTGAGATTTGGGTCAAAAAGTTAAAATAAAACAAAAAATATATTTACTTAAGATTTGCGTCAGATTTTAAGCCTAGTATTTGACTGCAGAGTTGTTTTCATAATTATGCTCATTTGCTGCATGACGAGGTCAAAAATTCAACTTTTGCGCGAAAAACAATACTTTGCGTGACATGACGGAGCACTAATATTTAGTACATTATAAACTAAGTTTTTTCATTTTGCCCATTGATGATGCTGCATGATGTTATTATAAAATCAATCAATCAATCATTTAATGCTAATTATGAATTTATTTCTAAATTCACGGACTATTATTGTATTTGATAGGGTTTAAATTACCTTATATTATTACTATTACTACTTATACTTTCGTAAGACGTTTACTTAATTAATTTACTTTACGAGCTACGGGTGAATGTGAACACTTCGCGAACACTTTGCCATTTCACGACTTATCGATAATTGTTAACAAAGAAATGAAGAATACTGATTGAGTTATGATACGTATTACCTTTATAACACGATATCAAACGTACAACTAAAGAGTATTTATTACGTTAATATACGATTTAAACATACAAAGCTTTTCCTTCGTGATAGTAGACGTGGGGTTGGCGTCTAAAGATAAATACACAATACAAAGTTAGAAACAATTTTGATGAATTAGACAAAGCTATAGAACAGCTTTAGACTGAGTTTTACATGGAAATACAAAATGCAGCTCCATTATCGGATCGTTTTACTGACACAAATGAAGCGATCAGAAAAATTAGATTGGATTACCAAATATTTTTAGACGTAACCACCATGTGTGTTGGTTGCAATTTCTGGTGATAACATCAAATTAAAAAACGATGGAACATTCCGGAAACAATTTGCGAAATTGCTTGAATATAATACATTTGTAAAGTTGCGCATGATTTTTGGTACGTTTTACACGTCAAAAAAATTGAAGTGGAAAACAGTCTTAATGAACAACTAACTGATCATTGTATCAGTCCATCATATTTAAAGTCATAATTACACGATCCAAAAAGAACATCTTAGAACATGCTTAAATAATATAGATAGATAAAAAAAAAAAAAAAATTGAAAAAAAAAGTTTATAATTACCATTGTCATAAATAATTATTTTAGATGGATGTGCCACGAATGAATAATAATAAATAATTTTACTTTAGGAGTTTAAGAAACGCAAGGAAAAAGATTTATTTAATTTAAGTGAATTTTGTTACGATGCCAAGCTTGTGGTGAAACCAAAGAAAGGGCGTGCCGTTATGTGGTATAACCATGAAATAAACAAAGATGGTTGGTTAGGTAGGTTAAAATTTAGTAAAACGGATTGAAAACGGGTATTTTTCTTGGATTCATACAGATATGGTGAATCTTTAGATGAACAAAAAAGCTATTGATCTTAAAAAAAAAATCTTTTTGACAAGAATATCAACTTTCGTAGCTACGGACCAGTAAGACAAGATTTGTTATCTATGTTGCGATGGTTGGTTGTTTATATGGGGGTATTGGTTAAAAAAAGTACTATTTAGTACCATTAAATACCCAATATATGAATAATTTGTTTAAGTGTAAGAAATACTAAGAAAGATAAGTAGGTGTATATCTGCTTTCGAGTAGAGTTTTAATTATTTTTTTTGACAATATTTTTTCAGGTGATATGGACTATTACAGCCTTCACGGTGGATGCGATATTCGAAAAGGCGTTAAATGGATGGCTAATAACTGGATAGGTGCACCTCCTACGAAATACGCCCATTTAGATAGTTTGTATATCAATTGGGAGTCACTGGGTGGGGCGCATTAAAGATAAATTCATTTAAAATACTATTGATTTGTAAAATAAAAAGACGATATATTTACTTACTGCCTCACTATCTCACTTGTAACTATGACTACCGAATAAATCTATTTATTGTAACACCTGCCATTTTTAATCCCCTGTTATCCCTTTAGTTCAGTATGTTAAAGAGTCATTGCCTCTAGAATTTATAGATTTTATCCCTCACTTTTTTTCCCTACTTCTCATTTTTGGAACCAAAATAATAATCGTACATGATTTTACGCAATTTGATTGGATGAAATTGTCGGTAGATGTTGTCGATTGTTTACAAAACTTATTTCTCGTCATATGGAAAAAAGAAAAAAAGATTTCTTAGGCAGTGTCTCTTTAAAACGGTAGTCTGCTGGTTCTGCAAACGAAGAGAGTATTTATTATTATCCTTTTGAGCAGCAAAGTTGATGGTAAAAATGGAATAAAAGAACAAAACTAAAAGGATGATTACTATATATAATACATATGGAGATTAGCATACCTTATTTGGAGTTTAGCATACCTTACTTGGAGTTAAACTTACCTTATATGCAATTTAGTTTACGTTATATGGAGTAACCTTAAATAAAAGGTAAACTTAGTTTACCTCATTTGAAGTGAACTACTTTTAATTTTAACTGCAAAAGTTTTGAAATAAGCGCAGCGTTAATTCATTTTTTTATTTAGAGTTAAAAAATGTTTTTTTACATAAATAATAAGGATAAAACATTTCCTTGATCTATCTGGGCACTTGTAACCCCATTCAAAATAAGATTTAGAAAAATAATACTTGGCTAAGAAAAATAAGATATTAAAACAAATATTTCTTATTTTACTTTAGGAATTTAATAAACGCAAAGAAAATGATTTATATAACTTAAGTGAATTTTGTTACGTAGCAAAGCTTGTGGTGAAACCAAAGAAAGGGCGTGCCGTTATGTGGTATAATCATGAAATAAACAAAGATGGTTGGTTAGGTAGGTAGACTTTTTTTAAACGAGTTTGTTATTAATTCTTGACCACATCTGCAATTTCTATCATCAACACATTTAAATCTTACATATACATGGCTTTATGAAACCATGCATGCTCCTTGGTACGTTGCATTACATCAAAACGACGCAGTCAGCCTAGGTACAGCGGTAAAACTAATGAATGAACACGAGGCCTTTCACGAAGTATAAAGCTAGTTAGTTCGGTGAGTGGAGCATATTGCTTTTTTAAATAAATTTGTTTACATTTTACCGCTGTACATAGGCTGACTGTGTTGCTTTAAAGTAGGCTACCAATTTGATAATTAAAACTTTGATAATTAAATGGTATTCTTCATCAAAGGTTTCTTAGAGAACAAAGGGAAGAAAAAAGGCTTATAAAGTTGTTCTTACTCAATAAATAGAAGCTAGTAAATTGATATATTTTATTTTTCATTATTTTAATAAGCTTGATGTATCTCAATCTCATAGGTGATATGGACTTTTACAGCCTCCACGGTGGATGTAATATTCGAAAAGGCGTTAAATGGATGGCTAATAATTGGATAGGTGCACCTCACACAAAATACGCCCATTTAGATAGTTTATATATCAACTGGGAGTCACTGGGTTATGCGCATTAAAGAAAACATTAAACAAAGATGCACTTATTAAAAAAATATAATATCGATTCGCGAAACATAAAACGAAATATTTATTTAGTATTTTTTAAATCTGTAGCGCATTTTGTAACCATGACTTAATAAATCTATTTACTATTCTAATTAAGACCTTTAGTTTCCATGTTTTCTCTTTAGCTCAATGAGCTGCAAAATAAATGATAACTATGGAGACAGTAAACTTGAATTTGAGGAAAAACGTATATAATACATACCTTAATTGGAGTTTAACTTGCCTAATATGGAGTTAAGCGTACCTTATATGAAATTTATCCTATCTGTGCAAATGATAATGAAGTTTAGTTTGTAGCTTTACAACTTTAATGGCGTTAAGTAAAAATTACCTTTTATTAGGCGGTTGCAAAGAGAATTCCAAATTCCAATCTCCTAGTAGTTTTTATTACACCCTTTATATGAAGTTTAACTGCAGTCAATATGAAGCGCAGCATTTAAATTTTTTATTTAATAAAAGTATGTGTACTTTCATATAGATTACAACATAGTCATGGATTCGTATGACTATTTTAAGGATCAAATATTTTTAGATCTTTCTGATAGAATTAAAAAACAAAATCAGGCTGGAAAATAGTTATATAATTATCTTTAGGTTAATTAAAATCTTTGTATTCATTAAACTCTGCATTATTTTAAATGAATTTGACTTTCAGTGAACCATTGACCGCTGACAGACCATTTTGTATACGGTTTTCACTTCTTCTCCTTAAATTCGATCACCTTACACACAAGAGACTGTATATAGCCGTTTCTTAAAATATAATATTTTATACTGTTTTCCCGTGCCGTAAATTAAACCCGTATAATAGGACCTTCGACTATATTTTAAAGAACGACTTTTTCAAGTCTAAAATTTATTTTTATCGTTGTTACAAATTAAATAGCATTGCTTCCTTACTTTAGCAATTTAAGAAACGCAACAACGGCAAAGATTTATATAACTTAAGTGAATTCTGTTACGAAGCAAAACTTGTGGTGAAACCAAAGAAAGGTCGTGCGGTTATGTGGTATAACCATGAAATAAGCAAAGAGGGATATTTGGGTAGGTGTATTTTTTTAAACGAGGCCTTCGGTAAGGATATTTTTCTAAGGGAAGGGAAGGCGTGATGTCGACGTCGACGTCGCCAATGTTGAATATTTTAATGCAAACATATCTACTAACTACTACAACTCTGTGGAGCAAGATTTTTGTTTATACGAGTATTTTGGTTGATATAAATCAATTTATTAATTACCTAAAATAGTTTTACATGACCTTATGGTAGAGCATAGTTGATTTCTAACGGAGGTCGTGAGTTCGAACCCTACTTCGGCTACAGTACAACATATCTCTTTGTATAGAACATTATATACCTTAGCACTTAAGTTTGGAAATTAATGTACTTTCTAATTATATGTTACTCTCGCAACTCTAATTGTAGGGGGGGGGGTGTATTTAAAAGGGGGGGTAGTAGATTACGCAATTTTTTTTAGAATGGGGGGGTCTTAATTATTTGAAATCGGTAGATTTTCTAAAAAAACACTAAATTGGGGGGGGTTGTTAATTGTTTGGGGGGGTATTTTCAGCGAAATATGTTTTCGAGTTTTTTAAAAGTTTCAAAAGTTTGTACTTACTTACATATAAAAAACAATCAATACTTAAAAATACTATTTTGGAATAAATTCGACTAAATTCTTTTAGTAGTAATACAACCTGTTAGAACTATTAGTTTCTTGTTCCAAAGTTATTTAAGACTGTTTATTGTG
>JAYJMI010169198.1:0-10059 GCA_036873855.1 Sarsia tubulosa
TTAGGACATTCGGCTAGTTACAGCACAATAGAAGAACTTGAAACTGAACTAACATTTCATGCAACTAAAGAAGCAAAGGTTAGCCCTCCCGAAATGAAACTAAATAAAAACTATATTACTGTTGTCGCTTTTGACAATTTCGACCGCTTTGCGGAAACGTTAAGCGGAAAGAAACCCTGCATGACTCTGTTGGGATTGCCTTTCAAAGTATCAAAAGTAATTCTGTTGATATATCAAATAATGAACAAAACGATAATCGATTTGATCTACAAGTTACTCCATTGCGAAATAAAGATACTAGAAATATATATTTACACTCAAACATTGTATCTAAATTAAAGCGAAGGCGAGCATTGGAATCATCCGGTTTAGATATAGAGCCATATTGCAAAAAATCAAAATTAACAAATTATATCATGTTACCAATTGATCATCAGAAGAGATTTTATAACATCGACAAAGTTCAAGATGCACCCACAAAGGATCTGCAATGGATGTCAGAGTTAAAGTTATTTCGCAGTTCGACACCAATAGGTTGGAACTCCTACTATTCAAAAGACATACAAGCTACGGAACAGATTTGGTACCTTCCACAAATCAACATCTCGCCAACATCTAGAGCTGTTATTAGGAAAACAATGGTGCGAGCGCAAAAAATGGCTAAAGAGTGTAACAAAGAAAACATTACTGTTATGTATGACTTAGCTATTGCAAAGCTAGCCCTTGAACTGCAAACTGAAGAGTCGCCTGTTTTCGATGATGTATTTATCACTCTCGGAGCATTTCATGTAGAAATGGCACTGTTTAGTGCTATAGGTAAATATATTGCTGAGTCAGGTGGCCCAAGTATCTTGAATGAATGCCATATAATAGAAAAAGGATCACTGGTATCGTTTTTGACTGGAAAAGAGTACAAAATATTCAAGCGCGTTCACCAAACATTTGAAGTAGTAATGGAAGTTTTGCATTTTGATGCTTTTGAGACAACGAATTTAACAGTAATGGTTTAAAAGAAGAACTTGAAGTGATGAAATCAAATTGCAATTTAAATATCAATGGTTTGTCCGAAGGCGCAAAAGAGTTATTTCAAAAGTATGAATCCTTCGTTGAGGCAACTCGGACAGGAAAACTAGGCAAAACAGCTCAATACTGGATTAGATATGTAGACATGATCCATCTTTACCACGAGTTTTCAAGAAGTGTCCGTACTGGAAACTTCGATCTATATCTGTACTGTTTACCCAAACTAGCAAATTATTTTTGCAGCTTTAATCACCAAAACTACGCTCGCTGGCTTGTTTTGTACCACGACAAACTACTACGACTTCAGAAAACTCACCCTGAGGTATATAAAGAATTTTGCAGAGGACAGTTTTCCTTAAAACGTACATCAAAACCATTCTCAAGATTACCGATAGACCTGACCTTAGAGCAGACTATTAATGCATATTTGCTGCAAGTTCAAGAAATTGGTGCCAAAGCTAGAATCAAATTTATCAAAGATTGTATCGAAAGACCAGAAAGATTTACGGAAAGTATAAAGAAGTCGAAAATGCTCTCATTTGCATCTAAAGCTGAAAAATTCAAAGTTAAAAGTAGTTCAGCAACTAACAAGCTAGAAACAATACCCATGATACGGGACCTGTTTGGAAGCATACTTTACCATGCATTACAAAACAAAGTGGACATGGCAGAAGTACTGACTTACCCATTAACCCCAGTTCCATTAGCTCATAGTCACGTAGATAGAAGCATGCGTAAAACACCGAAATCTAAGCTGATGAATGAACTTGAAAAGAAAGTAACAACTTTATATCTCGAAACAACATATGTTACACTTATTGATGGAGTGTTTTTCTTGCATTTATTTTCGGATCTTCCTTCGACGTATGGTGGAGTTACCTCTTTCATCCTCAGACAAGTTTGTAATCAAAAAGGAAAAACTATTCATTTGATATTCGACAAAACAGTTTCACTATCGATCAAAGACTGTGAGAGAGGTAATAGAACAACTGAAAGATCAACCACTTATCAAATAGCTGCTGCTGAGCAAAAAAGACCATCAAATTGGGCATTGGCTATGAGACAAAATCAGTTTAAGGAACAACTAGTAGCATTTTTAACAACACAATGGAGTAACAGTATCTATGTTCCATATCTTAACAAGCAGAAACTGTTTGTAAATTGCGGGGACACTTGCTATTCATATATAGAAGAAGTTGGTAAAATGACTAAGACAGTTGAAACAGAGTATTTTTGTAACCATGAAAAAGCTGACTCTAGGATTGTATACCAATCTGCCATCACAAGCTTATGTGGTAGTGCGAACTGTTGATACAGATGTAATGATTATCATTTTGGGCAACATGCATATGTTACATTCTTCTAAAAAAGTTTGGATTGAAGCTGGCCTATTCAGCAAAAATACTTTGAGGTTGATTAGTATCAATCAAATATTTTCAAAATGTGGAGAATCCATTTGTAAGTCTCTTCCAGGTTTCCACGCGTTCACTGGTTGTGATTACACATCGTCTTTTGCAAGAAAAGGAAAATTGCGACCTTTGAAGTTGCTGGAGATAAATGAAAAATTGCAAAACGTATTTTACAGACTAGGAGAAATGATAGAAATCCATATGATGACATAAAAACTATTGAAAGTTTTGTTGCTAATATGTATGGTTAAAAGAAGGTTTTATCTGTTAATGATGTAAGACTGCATATGTTCCTGTCTAAGTACAAACCTAATAGTGAGAACGACTGCTTAGTTAGTTATATGAAGAAACTTGATGCAAGTTCTCTACCTCCATGCAAGCGGGTATTACTTCAAAAAATCAAAAGATGTTACTATATCACCAGTCTCTGGCAAAGTGCTATACATTCAACAGTTCCAGATAAAGACCCATTATCTTTTGGATGGTCGATGGAATGTAGTAAATATAACATCAAGTGGTTCGAAGGAGAAGTTGCATCAAGTGTTGTTGATTTCATAAACGACGAAAGTGGTATGACATGAGAGGGTAACGTATACATTTTACATTTATGTTTAGCATTTTTTTATTTATGTGTTACTTTAAAGTTAAGTGAAGTATGTATACACTGTCTACCAATGTTAATATTAGAAAGAAACATATCTGGTATCAAACTATACTTATTTTAACTTCTATCTCCTCAAAATTGCTTTTTTAATTAATTGTGTTTTTACTAAGTTTAAAAGTTTAAACATATACATAATCTTATGTTATTTGCTTACTGTTGTTCTGTGAATATATGTAAAATCATACTGTACTACTTTATTGTAAAAAACTTCTTAGTTTTCTTTTTAGATTCATAATGTATGCAGCCGAAAATTGCGCAAATGTCTCCTGTTATGATGGATAGTTTCCGCTTTCTAATAAATCTAAAATGCCTGTTAATTTAATTATGCAGAGTTATATCCAACTACTTTATAGATATCGAAGACATCTTTGCTTTAAACCATATTGAAACATTTTCTAATTCTTGATTCATTTCTAGAAATAATCTGTCTATAAAAAAAAGTGTATTTTCCTTCTGAAAAAGATTTTTTAATATCTTCAACTAATTGTAAAATCGCATTTTCTGTTGAAGTTTTTTTTGAAAGCCAAATTGTTTTGAGTATAGTAAGTTATTTTTAACTATATAAGAGTTAATTCTATTATACATGATTTTTTCTAATATTTTGGAAAATATAGGAATAACGGATATAGGTCTGTAGTTACTTAATCCAGTAGAATCACCTGCTTTGAACCGTATTGAACTCTCTCTTTCGAATTTGGCAAATTTCCAGAACTTTTGAAACTTGCAAGAGTTGTCCCTGTATTTAAAAGTGGTTCTAGACTCAATGCAAACAATTATCGTCCAATTTCTCTTGTATCTAGTATCAGTAAGATTATTGAAAAATTAATGCATTCTCGAATGAAGTATTCTTTGAAAATTAAATTGGCTTTAGACTCAGCTTGTTTACAAATGATGCTTTAGTTAGACTAGATTAGTTTATGTTTAGATATGGAAATGATAAAAATACAAAATCTTGATAAGGAAAGAAAAAATACAAAAAATACGGGGGTTATGTAGTTTTTTTATTAATATATTTATAACTCTGATAAAAAACTTTACAGATTAGGAAAATGGTTAAATGATATCACTATTAATAATTTTACTTTTCTTTTGTATAACTTCTCTTTAGAAGGATTCTAATGTCTGTTTTTTTTCTATCCATTTCTCCTTGTTTTTGGTTTGTTTGTTTCTTGTTTGTATCAATCTCTGACTGTCTGGCCATAAACATGTTCCAAACCAATATTTAAAACATAATTAAACTACACTAGTTGGACGGGAGGGAGTAATCTCGCAATGTACTTGGTGTGAGTAGTTCTAAACAAAGTACAAAAATATATGAAGTATGTAGCTATGAAACGTGAAAGTTTATATACTTCAGAGAAAAGAACTTAGACGGAACTAAAACCAAAATGATAGTGTAAAATATCTAGGGATCTTACTGGATAATAAATCGAATTGGGCAATTCATCTTCTTTGATTACGTATGCAACTAAATAGAGGCATAGGTGTTATCTCTATGCTAAGGCACAATCTACCACACAAAACTCTTAAAATGGTCTATCACTCAATTTTTAATTCACATATCTTTATGGAATACAAGTTTGGTCACAAAATAGTCAAACAATAAGTACTAAAATTCAAAACCTTCAGGACAGAGCTATAACAAAAATTACTTTTTCAGAATCGAATTGCAATATGGATGACTTGTATAAAAGACTAAAAATTCTAAAACTTCCAGACCTAATATTTGTTCAAAACTGTTTCTTTTATAAGCAGAGTTTACGAAAACCTCCTACTAAAATCCTTTAAAACTCAATTTTCTTATAGATACAATGTACATGAGCACAACACTAGGGCTGCCTCAAGTAAACAAATGAATATTCCCACTAAAAAAATCTCATTTCTTTGGTAAACTATCAACTACTTATCAATATGTTATTGATTGGAATGCCTTTTTGTCTAAATACCACACTATTACTTCAGAAAATTTAACCTAAAAAAAAATTAGAACTTTTCTTTCACGCCACCTTCTAAATAATTACTAGCTCATTAATTTTTGTAAAATCTTTAATAGTTTAAAATATTTTTATGCACATGCTCCTTGTATGTTGTCCATTCAATGTTTGTTTTGTTTGTTATGTAGTTTTGTTGTTTGCTGTGGTTTTATATGTTTTGCCTGTTTGCTATGTCTTGCTTTCCTCTTGTAAATAGCTTCTTTACATTTGTATATCCTAAGATTTTTCTTTGAGCTCATTAATTTTTTTTAATTTTTTCATTTATTACTTTTATTTTTTTATATTTTGTAAATATTTTATAGAAACTTAGGGTTCATTATTATTGTGTTTTGTTTTGCTTGAGGGTTTTAGGGGGACCCTTGTGGCCCCCTTATTGAGTCTTCGTCCGGACTCCTCATAGCCTAAACTTTTTACTTTTACTGTTCTTGATAATTACTCCTCTAATTAAAACTGACTCAGAGTTTTTCCTTGTGTTTAGCTGTATATTTTAGTTTTACGAAAAAAATTTTTTTATCTAAGTATTGTATTTATGGAGTTTTTAAGAATACATTGATTTGATTTGATTTTGATTTAGCGTTCATTAGCCTTGAAAGGCCTATTTCTAAGTTGTAACCAGAAGACGAAAATATTAACAAAAAATAGTAAAGATGCTTTGTTAACTCATGAAGAGCATTTGTTTTAATAAAAAGTAAAGTCAGAGGTGCCATTATATTTATGCTTAAATATGCCTTACTATTACATCAAATGGAGGGGAAAAAATGATATATAGGTGACTTTCAAGGATATAAGAAACTATGACAGATATAGTCTTTGAATCGTATCCCTCAGTTCCCCCTTTAATCATTTATGAATTTAAGAACATGTACCAGAAACAAGTTATTTTAAATTAATAAATAATTAAAAAAAATTCTTATTTAAATATGTTTTTTCTTTCAAATGTGAGTACATCTTAACTTGAGTACACGAAGAAAGCAGACATTTAGAAGATAAAATGTTTTATAAAAGTATACTTAAATGTGTTGTTTACACTTTACTTTATTTTACTTTCATTTACCATTTATTTTACATCAATTGTGATGCACATATAACTAAAACCAAACCAAAGGGACAATATATGACAGGTAAAATTCAAAAGATTTGTCTCAAAATAATTACACTATACTACATACATTACCAGGGGTGGTTGTCTCGTGACTGTCTCATAACAATAGAGAATCTTTTATATTACAAACATTTGTAGTCGTATACCCCTCTACAGTGTAGTAAAAACTGAAGAGCTACTGCCATCAATATTGGAATAGATGTTGTTCGTTCCCACGTTTAGTCAATAGTATAAAGTATTATGAAAATAAGAAATAACTGAGCTTATTAGCTATAAGTCTATTATTTTTCCCTTTTTTATTCCACTTTTTGGCTCTGTTTTTTGCAGTATATTTGTTTACGGTTTTAGTCTGAAACTTTCTGACTTTTATAATTTTTCCTAGAGATGTGTTACAGGCGTATTTTTAAGGCGTATCGAGTAAAATAAAAATAAGAGCTACAGACATTTTGTCGATACCACCATCCAATTTATTGCTGACTTAGACACATGGGGACGAATATGATGTCATAATGAGATCGCAACTCTATAGAATTATCACATTCCGGTTTTAGTTTTTGGAAAAGCATCATTGGCAGAAAACTAGGAATTTCTAAGTTATATGTACTTAAAATAGTTTTACGGACAATTTGACCGCCAAGTGAAAAACTGTACATAAAATATACCCACAATCATTCCAAGAGGGTCCCCTACCGACTTATTAATGCTATTATATCTAGAAAACTCATTCCTACGTATTTTCCTCCAGATTTCTTTTTTTACTTTATTACAAAGAAGTTTCTTTTACATTGCGATGTCAGTACTTAACATATTTAAGAGATATGCAGAATATATGAGGCATATTCAATGTATTATCAATGGTCGTTTATATAGTAAACAAAAACTTAAGCAAAGTTCTTATTCGGAAATTGCCCTGCCTATAGTATTTTGAACGTTTTTAACTAATAATTTAAAAATTTAGATTGGCCCCACCTGTCGAAGGTTAAAACCTTGTGGCTTATTACAGCGATGTAAAGATGATTGTAGTGAATCAGAATACGAGTGTATTTGGTGTAAGTTTGTGACTTTATAAAACCATACGGATCATTATTTGAATACTAGATATGAATATATTTCTTTTAAACGACATTAATCAAACTAATAAGCAACCTTGTTTGCTTTATTCAACAACGTTGTAATTCCCATCGTACCACAAACAAAAAACATTGGAGCTTTAGGGTATATTCCATCATGTGCGTGGAATAACAAATGCAAACATGTTTGTTATTACACTCGTATCACAATTGCATATTCTTAAATGAAATAATTTAGATTAGAGCAGATAATAACAAAAAAAAATTAATTATTATTGTACTTTTTTCTGAATTTATTGGTGTTATTTCTTTAAAACTATATAAAGCTTTGATTTTTTTTATGTTTCCAGTGGTGAACTATGCATTACATAAAAATGTTGATGACGCAGGATTTTCTACACCCGGTAACTTTTGCACAGATGGCAATGTTAGCACTCAATGTCATTCTACTTGGGTAATAAACAGTGGATTAAAGTTGATCTTTAAACAAGTCATGAAATACTGTTTATACAAATAGTAGGTCGAAGTAGATACTATTTGAACCGTATCAATGGTATGGGTATATACATTGGCAATGAAAATACTGCATATGCAAATAAATTATTTGTTGTCGTTAACAAATCCTCGATATCACATATTTACGAGAATACAAGCATGCATTTCAGTGGTAGGTTTGTTTTTGTACATTATGTCGATCCTAAATATCAACATTTGAACTTTAACGAAATCAAGTTGTTTGGCAAAGACTAATATGAAATATATAATAATGTAAAGTTTTAATGTAATATACTATACTAAAGATAAACACAGTATATAATGGACGTGAAACTATATCAGTTTTAGGAGCCAAATTTTGGAATTTTTTACCTAATACCTTTAAAACTAAAAAGTCACTAAGAAGTGGTTACATAAAAAACTGACAGCCTTTAAACTGTCCGTCTCGACTTTTTAAGAATTATATTGAACGCGTTGGTTTTATTGGATTTAAGTCTGTTGCTAGTCTTAATGATATCGTGGAAAATACTTTAATATTAAATTTTTGTTAGATGTTAGTTGCTGCATTTTATAATATGTTATATGGTATATAAAAAAAAACGTTAAATTTATATTTATATATTTAATGTTATTAAAAGAAAATGTTGATTTTCACTAGTTTTCGATTCTGATTTTGATATTTAAGAAATGCTATACATATAATCTCTCACACAATTGTAATGCTTTCATTTTCCAACTTGAAATAGATAGTAGTACATTTTATGAGAGATGAAATTCACCATAGTTTTCTTACCCTGTATTGCCCCGACTCTGGACATAGAGCTGAAGAGACAAGGGTTCGAAGCTGGTACAGATATGATCAGCTTGTCAGCTTTACCAGTGGCAGTCAGGTGGTATGTGACTGATCTGAACCTATAATTTTCGTACTGCTATCCTCTATTTTCAGTACTTTATTTTAGTATTACATAAAATTTTCCTGGTTTTAAGTTTGTCCGATATGAGTTCCGATAAGATCTGATGTTTGAAGTCCTCCAACAACATCTGGAATTCCTTTTTGTCCCAAGAGGTCTATTTAAACATATTTCGTAGTTTTTTGGTCTTTAGATTTCCTTATGTATCTAGCACTTCTTTCAGCCATTCTCACTACAATGAATTCCAATCTTCTTGTAAAGCTCCCAATAAAGTATCCGACCCCTATCGTCATTGGAAATTTTTGAGATATTCTGAAAAGTGTTCATTTTACGGGCAAAATTTACTTTTGATCCCGTTTTAAGGAAAACTAGAATTTTTGAAAAAAAAAATATAAAAAAAAAAATATACTAAGAATAGATTGATTTTACAAATTAAAATATAAGTATTTCTTGATGTTACCTGTGCTATAGAGTAATTTTGTAAAGATAATTAATTTTGTAATTAAGTTATAAGGGAATTCTGTCGGATATTTTCAACCAACCTCGTTCCCAGACCTTTTTGTTTTTCTTACGATTTTTCATGAAAACTATGTAGTCTAGGAACGAGGTTGATTTTCAACATAAACGATTTTGCATATGCGCATCAGCAACAAATGAAATGCCAACGAAAAAGAGAAAGTGGCGAATAAGATGAGATACCACCTTTTTTTTGAATGGCATTGCTTAAAAAGTATGTACTTTATAAAACCATCAAGTCCCTACAAAATATCATTCATTAGAATATAGACCATGCTAAAAAATTAAATATGCATATACAAATCTAAAACAATGTCTTTGATATACTAGATGCCAAAAATGCACTGTAATTCTCACAGAGCATGATTTATTGTAGCTTCTTTAAAAACACGGTTTGAATTTGAACAACATTTGAATTTTTCTTTTTTGCATTTTTATTAAAAATATACTTTTTTTCAAAAGAAAACGCTACTTTAAAAAAGGTAGAAAGACAATTATTTTAAAAGAAAAGAAAACATTTTGCTGTGGCAGATACAGGCTATTGTACATTTCATATTATATTTACTTTAAATTTTAATATGTTTGATGAAAATAATTTACAATATTATTTTATTCATTTTGAACACCATTTCATCTTATATTTTCTGTACTTCCTAATTTGAAATGATAATTACTTTCAGTAATATCATAAAAGAAACTATGCAGTTATATTTTCTTATAAGTTAGCTAAAAAGTTAGTTATAGATAAAAATTATAGTTAAAAGTAAGGTTAAATATGGTTTTATTGGATATATATATAATAAATAAATAAATTAAACAACCTAAATTCTTATAATAATGCATGTTATTTAATCTTCCATCGACAATCTATATTT